>DWNH01002277.1:0-10038 GCA_018249895.1 Tiana niger | reverse complement strand
ATGTCCATAGATTGCAGTGACCACTTAACACCAGATGGTTTGCACGCTTGTTTGCGACTTTAATTCAATAAAAAAAAGAAAAGAATAGATAGATAGGTACAAGTCAAGCTAATACAAAGCATTTAATAACCTGGCCGCCATAAGTCGATAAGGAATTTACATACTGGTTCTATAGATTGTTGTTTCTGTCTGTGTGTTTAGGTGAAGCTGACGGATGCGCTGATGTGCTCGGTAGCGTGGCGCGCGGCCGGCGACGCCGAGCTGGCCTGGCTGTCCGCTACTGTGGCGCCACCTCGCGCGCGGGACAACGCGCACGGTGAGCACACACACACAAGAGGTCGAGGAGCTAGGTCGCCCGGGAAGTACCACCGCCACACTCAAATCTACCGTGAAGCTATTTATTATGTTCAGAAGAGTGTGGTTGCCGAAGTTTACTAAATACTATGCGATCATCTTAGTCTTCAGAAGTAGCAACGCATCTATTTGCGATCTCAAGTAGGACTAAGGTACTACCTGACTAATTTATGGATGGAACCTTGATGTGTATATTATATTCATATTAAATAAATCTAATCTAATAATCTTATTAGCAATGAATGTCGTACTGATTAGCAATAAATAGACATAATAAAATGTACAGAAGAGACGGCGCTGGAGGCGGTGATGTCGCTGGAGCCGGCGGGCCCGGGCGCGGGCGCGCGCGCCGCCGCCTTCGTGAACAGCGTGCGGCTGTCGGAGCTGCGCGCCGCCATCGCCCGCAGCGGCCTCAACGCGGAGTTCTCGGCCGGCGCGCTCGAGTGCTGCAACGGGACCATTGCTATACGACGGGTCGGTCGACACCTTCCTTTATTACTCTCTTCTTGATTTGTTCCACGCTGGGAAGAACCACCGCCACACCCAAATCTACCGTAACGCAATTTATTGTTTCGGATGAAGGGTGTGGTTGCTAGAGGTCATCTTAGTCCTCAGAAGTGGCAATGTTTCTGTTTTGGATCTCAGGTACTGCCTGAAGTTGCTTATGGATCTCATCAGAGAGATATTATACAATTGATTTTAAACCTTATTATGTATTGTATTTGTATTTTATAAACGTTAATTTCGTTTTCTTTTTATACATTACCAACAAATATTTATGTAAGTAAAATAAAATTGCGTGGTCACCTTCTTTATGCAGTTCCACAACGAAGTGGTTTTGGGTTTATATCAACATTTGCCCCTAACTGACAAGACTCGAAAGTGTGTAAAAAGAGTGTGATGCAATCTTCAATATTTGTTTACCAATATATGCTGGTGGGATATAGCTATTAAATATATTTTTTATTGTTTATTGCACAAATAAACGATTTCCCTCTATAGACATACTGCATTACGTGCCCTGCAAAGCATATTTCCTTAGAATCTTTTTACAGTCTCAGCCCAATCGGTTTAAAATTGACAGTTTCATACAAACTTTCATCCCCTATTTTATCCCCTTGGGGTAGAATTAATCAAAATCCTTAGCGGATGCCTACGTCATAACATCTACCTGCATGCCAAATTTCAGGCCGATCCATCCAGTGGTTTGGGCTGTGCGTTGATAGATCACTATGTCAGTCAGTCACCTTTGAGTTATATATATATATTTAGATTACGGTACCAACCACGAAGAAGATCCTATCCAGAAGACTTGAGATTAAAAAATAATTCTTTACTTACAGTTGGACAACGGGCGAGTGGCTTTGGAAGGAGTTCTATCTGAAGAATATTACAAAGTGCGGGAACTTTTGTACGACCAATTCGCTATTGTATAATTATAATATAGGTATATTGTATAATTTTAATAAACAATTTTCTGAGAAGAGACTTGAGTTTTAATGTTCAGGCGTTTTTATTTTATTTAGTTCATTCTCTCAATAATTTATTTGTAAACAGGGACAGATTGTACATTTATTTGCAATGTGAATTTGAACGTGATTATTACATTATTTATGTAACATACCGAACTGTGGTGTTTGCAATCAGATGTACCTATGTGTTCTACAATATATAAAAAAAATGCTAAAACTTGTTATTCGCCTTTTATTCCAATGAATTACAAGATTAAATATTTAAGATACTATTCTTTTAGGTTTTGGAAATATTGTTATAAACACACACACGTTATAAAAATAGAGAATCGCCTATAGTAAACGCAGCATGCCAGCTGGAGCTCTAAAATATTCCTTAATATTATTATTTCAAGTGTATCTCTGTCATGTTTGTTATCATTTTAGATATTACCTGTAAAAATGGTAAGAAGGTTTTACGTATTTCATTACACTTAATATAAATTGATATACACAAAACAATTTACAATTTCCTTTATTTGTAGAAATAAAACATTTCACCCGAACGCAGGCGTCACACGCCCGCGCATTTCTTGCAGTAATAGCAGATCAAATACGAAACAATTACGTTTTTCCAATAAAACTTAACATCTATTCTGGCACATCGCACTTTTGTACAACTCTCACACCCTGAGACTATCACCGCACTACGCCTAAAACATTACAAACTATAAATAGCTGAATATTCTTAACATAAGAATAACTAACAGGACATTTTTAAATTAATTCACTGGAAATAATATTATATACATAGTCGTCTTCCACTTTCACGCTCCACACACAGCCAGTTATCAAAATCCATCTATAAATGTATAATATACTATACTATAAAGTCCTATATCTATTGTTTGATTGCTGTTCGACGGATGCTATAACTGAATGCGAATTTATATGAAAAAAATCACGAACAAATCCTACTTTAAGGGAACTTCAGTCACTGCGTTATATTATTGCTTAATAACCATTACTATTATTTATTATAACCGTGAATTTTTTTCATAAAAACCAGCAAAAGCTATTCGATAAATTTATTGCAAAATTGTCAATAGTTGTATACAAATATCGCTACAAATGTTTATAACATACCATCATATAGATACTACACACTAAATCGTGAAAGTTTATACAAATTTCTATAAATACATCGACACGGTCCTGATCGCTGTCGTACCTAGGTGTACCGATATATGTTACATTTCCCGCAAAGCTCACTTTGAGTGAATGGTAACAGGTTACTGAGGTATTTGTTTTCCCATAATACTGTTCCACTCTCATTAAATCTATGTAAACACATAACGATTATATTTGTATGTACGTAATTATAGTATGCATTAATAATTACACTCCAATTACATCACTTCGTGTTTAAAATTCATTTTCTCGTTCAGAAAAATATTTTGTTGTTATATTATATGAATAAATATATACATTTTTCGTGGAACAGTTTATATAAATAGATTATATTGTTAGAAAATATGACTATGTGTACTAACTATAGTAATTGTGTATGATCGAAGCACCTGATAGCTATATAACTGCGTGAGCCACAAGTGTTCATACAGTCGGCGCCAAACTTCTTGACTGGTCTAAAATATGTTTGGACTCTGCTCATTACAATTATTGAAGTTTTACACTATATACACTGCGGAACTACTGTAGGCGTACCCTTTTCTACCTAGAGGACTGTAAATATGTATCTTAGTCCTCAGAAATAGCAACGCATATAAGACTTTAGGTAGGATACTGTCCTACGATACTGCCCGAGAATGAATATTTATGTCTATGTATTGCAGACATAATTTAAAACCAGGAGCGGAATTCTCGCATCATGGAAATAATGTCGCATTAGAGATAACATTCCCTTTGATCTCTATCTCTAAGATTTAATAGATATACCGCTAAAATGTTTAGTTTACTGTAAATAATTTAATTTTAAAACGACATAGGCCTTTTTGTTTTAACCTTTGTCAAACAGGAGACCTTTGTCTTTTACTTTGTCAAACTTTGTCTATGATGCGAGAGTTGGCCCCGAAGGTTGAAAAATTTATATTATTCTGATTTCTTAAAATGTTGACTTAAAGGGAACTTAAATTTTGTGAATGGAGTAACATAAAACTGTTCTACATAGTAAGAACTCTTTATTATTAGAGCGGTGAAGAAGTTCGACGGTCATTACGCACGCGCATAGTGACAACAAAACACTTAACATAAATACTAGGGTCGGCAATTGGCGTTTCACAAAGTCACAGAATCATTTTTTAGGTATTACTGTCCTGAATTACGTGTAAATGCATGTTAATATCAATTTAGAACACCTCAAATCATCAATAAAATAAAGCAAAAAATTCGTTATGTTTAATTTAGTTTTTTGTTATTCCTGAAAAACGCCCGAAATTAATATTCAATCCACAGATTAAGATTAGGATCGGTCTGAGTTTATAACCGATTTGTAGCGAAGGTACTTCTGTAATCTGCGTATCAAGCTCCTAATTTGTCAATATTAATGTATATATTTTGTTTTGACGCGTAAACAGTCTTTTTTACATACATATTACAATGTCCGGTTAGCTAAGAGCCACCGATAGCTAGAGTTTACGGATAGAGTGAATATTAATTTCGGCCGTAAAGCGCTTTGGTCTGCCAGCCCTAGTACTTACAGATATCGGCCGAAAACGGCGCTCGCATCACCAAAACTTCTACAAAACAAGGACGGTCGAGAAAACAACTCACTCGTGAACGAATATTTACACTGTTATTAAAAAGTTGAGATAAATGCAAGATATAAATGAATAAGTTTATTGATGAAAATAAAATGTATAAAGACTTATATAGTTTATTTTTCGGTACACAATTGAGTCGCATAACTGCATCAATGGTAAATGTCTAATATCTATATATTAAAACGTGAAGAACGAATCGATCGATATGGATCCCTTTGAAGTTGGAGCATATTGCACACACGGAGCGTGTAAAATATGGCGTACCAAAATTTACGTGAAGAGCAGAAAGCTAATTTTTGTATATAATCTGTGTATGTACATAAAATAAAACCGTAATCCGCTAATAGGTGGCGTTACCAGTCATAGAATGGGCGACCACTAGTTTCCATAAATACAAAAATAAATAAATTAAAATCCTTTTCCAATCCTTTCTTTCTACCATCATCGTCTGTTTTCGAGAGTTTAAATTATTGAATACCCATTTATTGTTCAACACAGTTTCAATATGTAATCGTTCAAAAATAAATTTTAATAAATACAAATAAATGTAAACAAAAAAAACGTGCGGCACTCGGGCACTGCCGCGGTAAAGCTATTGCATAGCATTCTTTATCAACTTATGCTATTATAATTATTTATTTATTTATGCAGTATCCGTGCGAGCGTCGTACAGTCGTACCATAATGTTACACGAACGCTCGGCCGAGTTACATGGTAGGTGGAGTGGGGGGTGTTAGGTTTTATTTTCGTTACGGAATTTCTTGATTTGGTATGCAGGTATGCAGTGATTAGGTAAGCTATGCAATAGCTTAAAAATAATTATTGTAACAAAAGTAATTTTTCATTCCTTTCGTTGTTTCCTCGACCATGGAAATAAGAACCTTAACAAATAGTAAAAACTAGAATATACCTTTAATATTATACAAAAATAGTAACAAGTTTTGTACTAGATCCGTCCATGTTTTGTACATTAGGGGCGCGGGGGCGCGACACGGCCCGCCTCAACTAACATTGTAACCGTAACTTTAATATTATCTTTAACCACAATTCCCTGGTCACACCGCCTCTTACTTCACAGCCATCACCACAGATCCTAGATCTGAACACAAAACGCACTCACAACACAACAATGAGTAAACCGAGACGGTAAATGCAGTAACATGTCTCCCAGCTAAGCCGAAATGTATTGATATGTCCGCTCCTACAACACAAGCGTGCCTCGCACAGTACGTACATAGTCGCGGCCCCGCGTCAGTTTCGTTCACAACACTACACTGCCACAAAAATTCGTCACCAACACATTGTCGGCAATATGAGAAGCTTCTAAAAATGATATCTCTGACACAACAGTCCGTATTCGCTCGCCGAAGAGATCCATCGAAGATATGAAAGAAGCTCCTAAAACTAAGCGTCGACATCTGATGTCTCATCAGTGTGTCTACCGTGTGATTGTGATGCATTGTCGAGGCAAGCTTATAGCATCTCGCTTTTAAAATTTTATTTTTTATAGTACCATACCATCTTGTAGGAATGGTTCGCAAACATTTAGCATTGCTTTAGTACCGTTGTAGAAGTGCTTGATATAAACTGAAATATTGTACCCGGTTAAGCCCAACCAGACATGGTGCATACAGAACAAGCCTCAAACGTCTTATAAGAGTACAGTCTTTCTGAATTTAATCTCCATATTATAGTATTGTAATTGTATTTTGGATTTCGTGGTTGCTTAGCATCTGTAACCTATTTGACATTAGAAGTGTCGAACAAATTGTGTTGCAAATATTATCTAGTGTAGCAAGTCAACAACTTGGTCTTCTTCATTCAAGACTGGTCTTCTTTTCAAGTTTTCCAACGACTAAGTCATTAATCATTAATACTCTAAACCATTTCTTTTCTTGATGTATTTTGTTTTCTAGATTTTTTCTTGCATTTACACTGATGACGCTTGATTAACAGAAGAACCAGGTCTATCATAAAACTTATAGGGGTTTCAGGTTCCTTCAATTTGAGGATTAAGATGCAAAAGCGTCTATTGAAGACAGGCACCTTAATCTTGCGTACTTGAGAAACTTTAATATGAAGATCTATAACAGGCAAAAACATCCTGATGTAAGTTGCACGTATGCATGCTGATAAATCTCGCGTGTAGACCGCTCCATCAACTTAGGTTTAAGCCCATTACAGGCCTCCCCTAACACTTCCCGCGTGCACGAAGCTGCGGGGGGAGTGCGGTGCGCGGGGGAGGTCTTGCGCAGACAGGCCTCGATCATCTCAACGAGGAGCTTGTTAATAGGCGCGCAGCGCTTTACCTTTATTTTTCCTGCATTTACACCGATGACGCATGATTGATAAAAGGTCCAGGCATACTGCAAAGCTTACGAGAATTTGAGTTTTCTTGAATTGCAAGAATTAAGAGACTAAAGCACGACAGGCATGCATGATACTGCCTTCTTACCATACTTCAGACGGCAGGGAGAATGAAAATCAGGTCACTATCCTGAAGTATGCATCCTGATATTTGTCGCGTGTACACTCGGTTAGATTTAAGCCTATTACAGGCGTTCCCTAACACGTGTCCTGTGCACGGCGGCTGCGGTGGGGGCGCGGGGAGGCCTACCGCAGACAGGCCTCGAGCATTTCGACGAAGAGCTTGTTCATGGGCGCGCGGCGCTCGCGGTGCACGGTGGCCCAGAAGCGGCGCACGGCCACGTCGGCCAGCCGCAGCGCCGGCAGCACCAGCAGCAGCTGCTGCAGCGCCGCGTTCGCGTTGTACGGCCTGCGCACGGAAACATTATGACAAAGGCGTTTGAAAAGAAAGCCACTGTTTTTTAAAGTAAATTACATAACTTAAATTTTCTTAATAATATATAAAAATAAAGTTAAGTTAAAAGTGTATAATATGTAGCGTGTAGCTTGTGTATGTCGCGTGTAGCGTGTACCCTGTTTTTTTTTTATTGAATAAAAGTAGCAAACGAGCATGCAGGTCTCCTGATATTAAGAGATCACTGCAACCCATAGACATACATTTACAATTTCAGCCAGTACCTTAGTCCTACCTGAAATCGCAAATAGATGCGTTGCTACTTCTGATGACTAAGACGGCCGTCTCGTATTTAGTGAACTTGGGCATCCACACCCTCTTTCCGAAACACAATAAATTGCTTCACGGTAGATATGGGTGTGGCGGTGGTAGTTCCCCGGGCGACAGCCTACCACCTATAGATGTGTGTCGCGTGTAGCGTGTGGAGCAGTGCAGTGTACCTGAGCGCGGAGACGGCGTCGTTGAGCGCGGTGAGGATGGCGTCGCGGAAGCGGCGCAGCGCGGCGTGCTCGTCGAGGCGTGCCTCGGAGTTGGCGAGCGCCAGCGCCTTCAGCAGCAGGCACTCCTCGCGCAGCGCCGCCGCGCGCTCCAGCCGCCGCGCCACGCCGCCTACCTGTATACACCACCATACATTAATAAATTTTTTTTTTCTCATTACAAGGTAGGACTAGAGAAAGAAAGGGACGGAGAAAAATGTATTTAGTAGGTGGTACGCTACCGCCCGGGGGAGTACCACCGCCACCCCCAGATCTACCGTGGAGCAATTTATTGTAATCTATTGTGTTTTAGGTAGAGGGTGTGGATGCCGGAGTTCACTAAATACGAGGCAACCATCTTAGTCATCAAAAGTAGCAACGCCGCTCTATTTGCGATTTCAGGTAGGACTAAGGTACTGCCTGAAGTTGCAAATGGATGTCCATGGATTGCAGTGACTACTTAACACCAGGTGGCCTGCACGGTCGTTTGCTACTTTTAGTTAAGAAGGAGAGGGCGAGAGAGAAAAGAGACAGCAACATGGAGAAGCGTCCGCAAGTCCGCACCTGCACAAAGAGATCGTGCGCGCCGATGTCCCGGGCCTGCTGCTCGTCGAGCGCGAGGTCCTGCGCGAAGCGGAGGCGCAGCGCGGCCGCCGGGGACATGGAGCGGTACGCCAGCATCAGGCTCAGCATCTCCGCCCACGTGCTCTGCAGCAGCCGCATCTGTAGCGTACACACCATTGCAACGAGGGGAAATATAAAACGACTGTCTCCAATGAAGGATGATATATTTCTTTTTTATAAAGTGGACACTATATAATTATATCTAACTAGGTGGTTGAAAGTTGAATTTCCCCTACCGTTTCAGTGGGTCCGGGTTCGATCCCCGCACGCAAATCTAATTTTTCGATATTATGTGGGTATTATATATTAATTATCACTTGCTCATCGATGAAAGAGAACATGGTAAGGAAATTGGTTTTTATTTTAGTAATTGTACAAGTGTCCCAAAATTCTAAGCTTTAATAGAAATTCTTAAAGCAAATCAAAATTCCACATAAATCTAGCCTTTACTGACCTGGTCAGCTGTGATAGAAATTCTGAAAGCAAATCAAAATTCACCAAAGACACATAAATCCACACCAAAGACACACAAATCCAGCCTTTACTGACCTGGTCATTAAGAGTCAAATCCGTGAAGCCGGGTATCTGCTTCGCCCAGCCGATGATGCCCACCAGCTCCCTATCGTATAAATCTGCAAGTAGTGCCAAGGTCCTCGCCGTGGGGTCAGTGACCCCGGCCGGCGGCGCCCCGCACGTCAGCAGCTCGGGCTCATATGACGATAGGGCTTCTAATACCTGAAATTTTTATACAAATCATAGATACATACAATCACATCAATTTATACAAAATCTATTATATAAAAATGAATGTCTGTATGTATGTCCTCGATGAACTCAAAAACTACTGGACCGATAATTATAAAAATTGGTATATATATGTATTTTTTCACGGAGAAGGTTTGTATGATATGCTCATTGATTCCACTCGCCACCAGGTGGCGCTGCAGAGTAGCAACTTTTGCCCCGTCATCAGTATTTTTACACAGTGAAAATCAGTCTTTATTCGAATTTCTAAATTGCACCCGGGCGAAGCCGGGGCGGGTCACTAGTACAAAATAAATTTTACGACCATTATAAATTATTTTAGAAGTTGATATCGTGAGTGTGATCGTGAAGTATAACTTCAAAAAGATATATCCAATTCTATTAATAGTGTAACATTGAACCCAGTAAAACTAAGGTCTTAAAAATCGTCAAACAATGACTTTTTTATTTTTTGTTCACCTCTATTAACATTGAAACACTTATTGCGTCACATTTATTCCTTCACTGAAAAAAACTAGTATGTTTTAAAAAGAATTCAGTTGGTAACAAAGAATATATTTAATTAGGGGCCGATTTTTCAATATTCAGATAAAGTATAAGACAGCATTTATTCGACAGATAGTAAAAAAAATGGATTTCTCACTAGACAGATAGGCTCTATTAGGAGAAAAAGTCGCTTGTAGGCGGTAAATGAGCAGTGATAGCCTAGTGGTTGAATTTCGGCCTACCATTCCGGTAGGTCCGGGTTCGATTCTCGCACGCACCTC
>DWNH01002276.1:0-10039 GCA_018249895.1 Tiana niger | reverse complement strand
TGTTAAACTCAATTATACTCGATGTCCCGAATTTTTCTATCACATAATTATGATGAGAATCGGCAACAATTTTAAAAAATAAAGTTTCAATAGGATTGTTGTGTTTTAAACCGAATTACCAACCCTGTTTGCTGCTTGGACATATACATACGTATACCTAAGTTATCTAACTGAATGTGCAGAGCACTATACGGTCAGCCGTATTTAACTTGCCTGCCTATTCGCTGTGAGCAAATCTAAGCAAGTATTTATGTTCACCAGTGTTTACGGTTCTGTTTCAGCTTAAGTTAAGTTAGCTTAATGCAATATATCCTTTAGGTACATGATTTTATGAAAATGTTACTGCATTCATTAAGAGAACCATAAAGAAGTTATATATGTACTTAAATATACAAATATAGACATTTAATTTATTTTAAACTGTTAATATAAATCGAGATTTACTAATACTTTTATACCACTCATGTCGTAATGTATGTATGTATGAATAATAAGAGTGTAATTTATACAATTGTAATTTAAATTAATTCTATTTCTTTTCTCTAAATTTCAACATATGTATGTATAATATTACATTGCATTTGGTGGCAAAAGATAGCAACAGGTTAGTTTTTAGCACAGACAGTTTCGTTAGACATTTAATAGAAAATTGTATTGTGCAATATGGTTTGCAACTGTTGTCTCGTTGAAAGTACAGAGAGACGGGTCTACCAGCGGTCAGTCGTATTTAACTTGCCTCATAGTTCACCGCAGGTCGTCCAAGCAAGTATTTACGTGTATTTGTGTTTATTGCTCTGTAAAGTCCAATATTACGTCCATGTCTGCACAGGCTAACTGTTGTTGACTATCTTGTTTTGTAACGAGTAGCAGGTATTGTTTGAAAATAGACTATATAACAGGAGATATATAATATGAATAATAGATAGAATAACAAGCGAAGTATAAAAGTGTCACTTTTAATGTAATAAATTGAGATATCAAGGCAAAGAAAATTATGAATAAGTAGAAATTGACGTATAGTTACTTGATGATAAATGATGCATATCACGCTTCATTAAGAATTTTCAAAGATTCATATCAGAGTTGTGATGTGGAACTACCTTGAAGAAGGTTCTTCTTCCAGAAGAAGACAACGCAATAGCCGAGCTTTCAGATCACCTTATAACACACTAGGTGACCACTGAATTCAAAGTCAAATTCAATAGTTCAATCATAATTAACCGCAAATGTTACCAAAGAATTTCTTAACTACTTTACATACATCTATCAGTCATTGCTTAACTGCATAGACTTTTGTGTACACATACACTTTGATAGCTGTTTCTATCCATACGCATCCATACAAGATCTTTGAGCACTTCGCTATATGTATGTATGTATATCAAATAAAAGTTTTATAAGCAACATCAACCAAAACAATATTGTTAATTTATATCTAAAATGTTATTAATTCGCGATCGGTATTTAGCTTTATCTGCATTAGATAATTTATACTCCATTATCAATGAATTAGTGGTTAACCGCTATACCGATCCCTGAATTATTATTCTACAATTCGATATAAATTAATGCATTTGTATTAAATCAGTATCTACAGGGGTGTTTATAAAATAAATACCATTTTCCCAGTAATATATACTGTTATAGTGTAACGGATGCACTGGCTTTGTTATAGATACATATCATGACAGGTAATCTAAAAGCTAATATAGTTTGTAAAATATAGTTTTAGCCCTACTAATAGTGTAGAATGGTTACAAAAACAGGGTACAAAAACACTTTAAATAACAGACCACTATCGATGCGACTGATATTTATCGTCCCGACATTGTGATTATAAAGCGAAACACCGAAGCGTACATTGAAGCTAAAAGATACGGAAAATTACTTTCATTCCGTGCCTCGGTTCCGAAACGACAAATAAGGAGAAATTTCAACCCCGCAATTCTCTCGGAGATGAAAAAGTTTGCGGTTTCAATTTCCACCAGCTATTCTGTATGCAGTCTATAATTCTCCGCTGCTATTATTCCAGCAAGATGCTCGTTACCCCCATTTAGCCGGTAGAAAAGACTGCCGAAGAAAGTAGTTGTTTCAACTGAAATGAATTTCATAAATCACCCTTTCTGAGATTGCAGACGGCGCCATTCGGTCTATTTCATGTTCATGGCCCTCTGCATGTATAATGCTCTAACTCAAGTGCACCCAGATTTATGTTCTGGTTTCTCAACCTGATGCTGTGGGTGGAACTTTAATCTCTTACGGCTGGTGCAGTGGAGGAAGGGCCTGCGTCGCCCTAATTTAGACAGTACGTGTAACAGTTACTATATTATATAGAGCTGACGACACTTAAAGTTCAAAGTCTAGTTATTTAATATTTTATCTGTAATCGTTCGTGTAATACTCCTTGGATAATGTTTTTAATACTAATTTTTTTTATTAATAGGCAAATTATACAACTAGCTAGTAACTACATACTAACTAGTAACAATACTAGCTTATAAAACTTAGGTTATAAATTTAGATTTTCATAGACAAAATATTTTTTGTGTTTAAATTATATCTTTTAAAAAAGGAAAACAACTTATTTCTTTCTTAAAAACTCAAATGTCTGAAATGAGATAATTTCGTGTCACAATAAGTTGTTTAAATTTTTTTCATTTCAAAAGCAAAATTACTTTCCATTAGAGCAGAGGTAAAATTTTGTTCTGAAACAAAACATTTTCCCTTTTATATTTGTTATTGGAATTGACGGGTATAAGACGTAACTCGTTTTGCCGAAATTCCTGCTTATTGGGCGTCCAAATTTGACATGGGATAGACCTCTGTCCGTTGCGTGTCAAATTTAGAGGCTAAATCCAGGGTCAGCAGTTTTCGGTCTTAGGAGATCGCAGGTAAATAGAGGCAGAGGTGAGATAATGGTAATGTTTGTTTTTCACTTTTAGTCTGATATAATAATGTAAAAAAACTGCCTATACATACATATGTAGTATCCATTAACGTAAGACCGTCTCAAATATTAGATTTTTGTTTTATTGTTCGATTCCCACCCAGGACAAATGTTCGTGTGATAAGCTCATGCTTATTTATTGCTTTATTTATGTAAATGTTGTGTCTGAGTGTAATGTTATCTGTATAAGTATGTATTTAAATAGTGTTTAAAAATATGTATGTATTATATATTTATTAGATGTCTGGCTTACTATATCTAGTTTGGAATCAGAAGGCAGTATGTATTTATTTATTTTATTTTATAAAGACCGCAGGCATATATTGTTGTCAAATACATCAATATGACTGACATCTTGACAGTTTTTGGATTCAATTTGATTTATGTTCGAAAACGTTTGCACTTGTCATGGCATAGTTTGTGACGTAACAGCTCAGTAATATAAATAAAGGTTATCAGGCCTTTTGAAGTTTGAGGAATACACACACTTACCTCGTTATTTCATTATTTCCGTACATAGGTAAGTTAGGCATAAGTAAAATATTGTTAAAATAGTACTTAAAAATTGCTAAATGTCTTTTGTTGTAACTGGGACAAGAGATAAATTTACCTAAAAGACTTTCAGGCATCCTTACGTAAAAGTTCCAATAGCAATGTTTCCATAATACTCTCGCTTAAAACAATTTGAAGTGACTCGTAATATTATCTTCTAGGAATTGTTATCATCCTTGCTTTACAAATTTTCAACTCAATTAATTTCAAGAACTAAGAGAGAAAGTAATAAATATACCTAATTATGGGCGTAATACAATTGCAAAGTATGTACTTAAGTATTAACTCTACTTTAAGTTTTGGCATATAGTTCTTTTAAAATATCTTAAAAGAACTTCGTACTAAAATAATGTTTTATATTTTTTAATGTCAAGAGATAAAAAGCCATAGTTACTACGTGCCTACATCTAAAAAAAAATTATTAGATGGACTCATTTATTTCCCACAACAAAACCCAATTTTAATAATAGGTTAGAATAAATAATGCGGAACCACTGTTGTATCTAGAGACCAAGTAAGTTGTAGAGCGGAAAGTCTGTTTCCGGTGACCGAATGTTCCGGACGCACTGCATTCCAAGACAGTCTTGTTTAAGTCGGGTCTACGTGACATTATCTTCACAGGTATGGTAATTTTTCCTTCCCTTCGTTTGATTAAATGTGTTTACGCTTAATAGGGAACACTAGGCACAGTGAATAGTCGAAATGACTTAAGAACGACTTTTAATATATCAAATATTGAAGTATGAATTTTTATTTTGAGTGTTCTTTTGATATATTGAACTGCTAATAATTTTTATTGAGTGTTCTTTTGATATATTGAAGAGCTAATAATTTTTATTTTGAGTGTTCTTTTGATATATTGAAGAGCTAATAATTTTTATTTTGAGTGTTCTTTTGATATATTGAAGTGCTAATAATTTTTATTTGTTCTATGGTATGAGTATCTTACAATATCCGTGCTCTGTTAGTAGCTAAGTTTAAATAACTACGGGATCTTTTTAATAAAGAATAGTTTTCAAAATACAACCGGGCGTTAAGAATGTATTGCTGAACATACATAAAAAAAATTAATCAATTTTTAAATCGCGTAAAACAGTTTGAAATTTGTAGTTCGTGTTTGTAAAAATTTAATTTTCGACAAGGAAAATAAAAAGTGTAATAAACGAAAGACTGCATCGTAAAACTTTTATTTCCTTCTTACACAAAACTTCTGATAATACGCTACGTGGCTCTGACAGCTCATCGAGACTTCATTCGCGAACAAAGCTTAGTGGAACGTTCAATAAAAAGACCCAGCTTAGGTATTTAGCGCAACGTGAGATTTTATAGAATAGCAGTCGTAAGATGAACTAGCCTTTACAATTTTATCCGATATTGTTGACTTTATAGTCGATAAAGAAAGCTGACTGGAAATCTAAAATAAATGAGTTCCAGTTTTTTAATAACTTGAAACACACATATAAACAACTAGTCATATACAAGTAATGTGTTCACTGTAGCACATAAACATTCATTATTAAGAAGCCCAAAACCTGTTAGAAGTATTACTCAGATGACAGCAGTACTTCAAAGATAAGTAAGTCTCATATGATTATAGAGCGAGTCGTTTAAATTCATGCAAACGTCTCTCTTAAAAGCGACTCCTTTCGAGCTGGCACTATGGCGAGCATGGCAGTATGAATTATACTGATATAGCAATTCAGTTGCAGAACAATTACAATATCTAGCTACATAATCTAGCGTAACAATAATCTATTCTTAAGTCGCGTGAAGCTTGCATGTTATAAAGTACGATTTTATCGCATCAGCAACAACTGTATTCGGTGGGCGGGTTCAGGTGTGAAGGGAATTTAAAGTTCATTGCACAGTTAGAGGGCGGCACCAGATCCCATATATCTTAGAAACTGCTCCGATAAATGGTATACCACAATGTACAACGGAATCTTATCTCTGCAGAACTTATCAAACTAGGCGGTTTCATTCCCTTTGTTCCTGCGCACTAATTTTAAACGTGAAAACAAAACTTTCTTAGCTGGCATTGTTATCTTAGGCTTTTAGTCTCGATAGAAATTTTAGTTATCTCTAATGGTTGTATTTTCAAATAATACAGTCTAAATGTAGTCTGTTAAATATTGTTTTTATAACAGCGAAATCCACTGCCATCTTCTTGGATCGGAAGTTTAAATATTTCTTTATTCATTTTATGAATTCGATATAACTTATGAAACAGACAATGAAAAATATGTAATAATCTGACAAACCATTTTGAAAACCAAAGCCATGGTTTTATTTCACTCTATTTCATATGTGTAGGTATTTATACATGGATATATAGCATGAGGTGCTACGGTATATTTAAAATTTTCACGTTAGCTAAAAAGTTATAATCCTGTGGGATGCAGGCAGCGAAGTACTACGGATGTTAGAGTTTTCATGTGTTGTCTCACGGCAATTGTGTGGTCTTGGGCTCATTTAAATGTTCCCACCACACCGCCTATACGCATAGTTTATACTTATTACGTAGCGTCTCTGCCTTATTTTTCGTGCTGTTCGTTGAATGTAAGCGCATGCGGACCTAAAAACTACGATAATTTAAAAACTACTGTGTTGTATATACTATTACGTGTGGACATCGTGTTATTTTCCATACGGTCCCGGGTGTCGTTTCAACAGTTTACAACATCCTGGAGACAGTATGAAGAAGATGATGAGTGTCAAACCCAAGAATTTTCTCGAAATTGCATTAAAGTTAACCACTGACCTATTCTATACCCATACAATTCTTCTTATCAGTTTATCATACTCTAGTAAATTTTTTGTAGTCTTATAATTTATCTTAAAAGTAGAAAACATTCTTTCCATCTTTGTGTGTATGCCTAATAATAAATTCTAATTCACATTCAAGTATATATAATCATATGTCTGACTTTATATACCTATATATTTCAGGCTATAATCATGGATGGATGATTCAACGTCCCAGTAAATAATTTTGACTTCCATTAATTAGGTAGGTGGATTTACAATAACTGAGAGTACTTCGATAAAGCGTGGCTGCGTATACTAAATCATTAAAATGTCAGATTCATTGGATTTATTCCGCTTATAATTACCAAAGTTTAATCCGGTTTTTAATGGAGTCATTTGATGAGGTCGTATAAAAGAAGTAATATATAAAATGTCTACATGCATTATGATTTTAATTCATATTGAGAAATACTTAAATCTTTATAATAATTCTAACTGTATATTTATACGTACATTATAGGTACAGTTAAAATTTTTCTACCAAAACCGTAATAAAAATTTACCTAATTATAATTTTCTGATATCTTTATGTTATAGTTATGTTATATATATTTATGTTATAGCGTTTTAGGGTGGCCATGTGAATAGTTTTCAATCATGTCCACGTAACTAGTTATATCATCTGTATGTACAACTCAACTGCACTTATCTATAGGTCAAGAATGAATGAACAAGATTTTTATAAAACACACGCGAATGTGTGCCATAATGCCTACTACAATAAAGCTAAATTTTGTGATCCATTCACATTTACAATACAAATTGGCAGATCTACCGTACGAAGGTCATATGAAGCCACATGACAGAACTCTGTAGGTTAATGAGAACTTTGATAATCCATTTGTATTTAGGTGACTAATTACAATTACCACACCTGGAAAATGTTTCACGCGTGAATTAACCTCATTTGAAGACTATGTAATACGGTTTGTACACGAAGTGTTTATTTTTTATTTCTAGGTAAATCACGTACTCCCGCAAGTGATGGGGAGAATATAAAGTTTAAATTAAAGTCCACTAGATTTTCATATACATATACCTAACACCGATGTTTGAGGCAGGTTTATTAGGTAATTTTGTAGCTGCTCATATAGACAGCAATCGTATAATAGTGTAAAAACGATCATAGACAATATAAAAGGCACTGTATTAATACGATAAGATTTATGCCACCCTGAAACTAATATCTGAAATTCTATTTTATTGATTAGTTATTTTTGACATTTTATCACAGTGAAGTAAATTTTGAATTAGTTTAATTTCTGATATCATCGGGTAGGCTCAATAATTTAAATATTGTTGAAAGAAACTCTCTTTAATTTCGTAATCATGCTATTCTCACGCATTTATTGACGAATCAATAACAAAATAGCTTTCATGCTTCATATAAATTATTAGCAGAAGACTCAATGTAGGACGGAAAGAAAAGGTATTTAGGAAAATTAACATATTTGTTATAGGCGCATGGCCATTCCAATTTACAAAAGCGGATATTTTGGTAAATACTAACCCGATGTTAGATATTAAATTTTACTATTTACGTTTATTTCTTTATGTGTTTTGAACCAACATTTTCGATGCTAGAAATGGAATCGACATAATTTATTACTGTTTTAAATCTATTGAGCAACGAAAGGGTGTAATCGAATTCCGCATATTGCGATTTGCGACAAACGATAAGCGATGAAAGGTGAGCGATAAGAGATAGTCGTAGACCATCTATATGAAACATTTTGTACAAATGGGTTTAAGGAAATGTTCTGTTTGGTAGATGCTATAAGTGTATGGAAAATAAAAAGATTTTACCAGTCAATGTTAGTTTTCTTTTGCAATGCTTCTAATGACTCATAATATTATAATACATAGCCTTTCGACTAATCATCGAATTAAACCAGTTGTTACGTCATAGAATTAAGGTGGTAATAATCTTATATACCTACTCTGTCAAACATTATCAATTCACGAAGCCAAACAGCAGTACGTACCACAGAAAGACAAGTTATTTATGAATGTAATTTATTAAATGTACAACAATTTTACCATCCAGCAAGAAAAAAAACTTAAGTGTGGAAATCTTGTAGCTACATCCAAAAAATAAACTTATTTATTGCTTGGCATTCAACCAAGCGAGCAACGAGCTACGGACAGCGAATGCTACAAAACGAATAATCCAGCCGCATGCCTTCCGCAATTTCATAAATTGTACTTATAAAAGCGCAACACTACTATTATTTAGTAGAACCCTATTCCTTGGACAATACTTCGGACGGGGAATAAAATTAAACTAATGGATGTCATGGTGTTTGTTCTAAATTTAAATTTTGGAGCCAAGTGTCAGAATGTGATAGTCGATATAATGAGCATGATTGAGTACTCACTCTCCATGCCTCCGACATTTGAACTCAACAGTGGGACATGAAAATTCTGTTATCGATATACTACTGACAACTGTAAAAAACATACTTTTTAAAAAACATACCTACAAATTGTCACTAAAATTCCCCTTTCTATTTGTCATACGCTGAATGTTTGCAACGGATTACTGAAAATTTTCGGGAATATGTGTCATTAGTCGTTTCAACAAATAGTAAAAGTTGACAAGAAAAGGTTATGAGAAAACCTTTGACAAGAAATGTGTTTTCTTAATTTTCTTAAAAACCTTTTATGTACACACAAATACAATGCTAAAACTAGCCTATAATAAGAAATAATAAAAACCAGTCAAGTTCGAAATAAAATCGTATAAGAATTTGCACAATGTCAAATGTAATTAATTAGTCATTTTTAAAAAGCTTAATCCGATATATGTAAGTAAAAACTTAAAATTTTCTCAGAATGTATGTTATTGTGGCCGTTATACGAAAAATAACAAAATTAAAGGGGGTCTCTACACAAGGAGAGTGTTTTTATTGTTTTTATTTTTAGCGTTATTTTGTTTTTGCTCTATAGCAAAAGCGGATTAAATCTTAATAATTTAATATTGGGTTGAACAGAAGTTATTTTCGTCCAAAGAATCTCTTAGAAGTATTTTTGAATTTTGTATTCCCACGTTCGGATCCAATAACAAGAGCTTTAAGTATTTAAGAGGTTTTTCAACGCTTGGGAGCTTACGGACCAATGCTGAAAACGGTCAATTTCGTAACGTACACTATTATTTATTTTGGTTTCGTAAGTATATGAGTTCATGTAAAAATGTTTTATAGTATATTGCTTATTGTTTGAATTATTTGAACAGTAAATATTATCTATACAAATGTGGGTCATTATATCTAATGTTGTTTACGATAGGTTTTTTAGGGTATGCTAGTATAACACTTAACAAGCATACCCTAAAAAACCTAAACTAAACTAACCTAACATAACCTAACTTAACCTAACCTAACATAACCTAACCTAACGCTTCTAAAGCACCGTTTGAAATATTAAAATCAACCAATAGCTCCACGTTAAATGAGAGTACCTTCTACAATTCCTGCAAATGTCATCAAATCGATTCAGTGGTTTCGGAGCCTATTTGCAGGCAAACAAAAACTGAAAATGTATTTTACGTTAAGTTATAAAAATAGCATATATCGTACAATTTTAATTTCGTACAGCTTTAATTTTAATATCACAGGTAGAGACTCCAATTTTATTCATAGGTTACATTATAAACTACCTGTCCGTTATCTGATTACTAAAGTATAGGCTCTGCCCAATTTAGGATCAGATGGTCGTGTGTGAGTTGTATTG
>DWNH01002275.1:0-10041 GCA_018249895.1 Tiana niger | reverse complement strand
TATACTGCAGCGGCAAATAGGTATACATTATATTAAATCAATCATTCATATTGTAGATATACTATATATCATAGGTTTCAACTTCTAAAACATAGAAACTTATAGTGTACATGTATATTACACACACGCACACACGTAGTTAAACTGGCGCAAACAATTATTAACTTCTCTAATATAAAAGTGTATGAATTCTCAGTAAGAATTTATCACATTGATCTTGATTGGAGTTTTACGTGGTCCATATGAAATATTTGTTTTAATCAAATAGGATGACGATTCTTTTTAATGAACAAGGTTATGTTACAAATTCCACAGGAAAATACTTATTTCAAGTTTTTTCCTATAGGATTTTTGAAAAATTTGATTCTCGAAATTTTTTTATTCTATTATAACAAGAATGGTGTCAGTCGTGAGTGTACTATACACGTATAATGTGTCTTCACGTGTTAATTTTGCGTTTCCTTTGCGTTGAAGACAAAGCTAATCTAGTTGCAACTGAATGATCTTATTAAGGTCATTGACCAACCAAGTTCTAAGTAGACTAATGTCCTTAACTTATTCTTCCTTATAGTAATATGTTTGTTTTTTAGATTATGTTTTCCTATTGCTTTCGTGAGTCTAATTAATTTTACTGTTATTTATTTTTTAAATTCATTTTATACTGGTAACCCGTCGACTTCATCCTTGTCACAATATAATACGTTGTCATTTACCTATTAAAATAAAAGAAATGTTCCATAAATTACCTATTATCTGCTTTCCGTCTTGGTAAATATTATACAATTGGTACAAGAAGCGGATTATTAGTAAGCGGGTTATTTTTTAACAGGATAAATAAATTTACACAGATAATATTTGATGTAACGAATATAATATTGTATTTAAAGAATACCCAAATATACGTGCAATGCGTTATAAATATTAGCATATAAATTGTCTACTGTCCGTTTATTCTGAATTATTCCGGAAATAATTCTTTACAACGAACTTTACATTTAGTATTTGTCTATCTACAAGATAGTTTATTAGTAAATAAAATAAAAGTTTATACAAATTTAATACAACTATGCTAATACCGCATTGATTTTGTACTAATGAAGTCTTACAACTCCTAAATGTATACAATATAAAATACTTTCTAAATGTAAATGTAATAATACTATATTATAAACATTATGTGGTATTTAATCGCCAGTCATCATCTCCATGAATTCTGAAACAAACAAGTGTAGATATAAATAAAGCAAATTGTAGGAAGAATAATCGACTTCTCATAAATCTTGTTCTGGCGAGTATGATGTATGTTTTCTAATGGCCACCGACGTTTCAACGTCAACACGAATAATTGTTCTGTGTCTGGGTGTATTGTATATATAAGAATCTTTATAATAATGTGTTTAAAAAACTTTTTATGTATATTTATTAGCTATCTGGTTACCATAGCACAGGCTCTGCGTAATTTGGAATCAGATGGTCGTGTGTAAGTTGTTCCACGATATTTATTTATTAATTTGTAAAAGTAATTACCGTCGAAGTCGACGGTTCCGGAGCCGTCGGTATCAATCTCAGCGATGATGCCGTCCAGGTCAGAGTTGCTAAGTTTGTCATCAAGAGCCGCGAGAATCTCCTTCAGGGTTGAAGTGGTAATGTAGCCGTTGCCTTCACGATCGTATAACCTGGAAAACAAATACCGAATGTTAATACTAACAGTGATATTGTTGTGATAGGTTTAATACGTAGCAGACTTAGTGTAATTGGAAAAGTATTATCGTCACACCCCTTTCTACTGAAAAAAAATTTATATTTACTACTGTATTTTTGAGAAAACATATTAGCCAGCCAGTTAGCAGCCAGCACTTAAACATGAAGCGACTAGATGAGTGAAGATGTACACACGGCGACTTGAACGAGTTTCAATTTTCAAGAGTAACGACACATCTATAAAGAATAGTATAATCTTAAATAAGTATTCCTTGAGATTGGATGTGGTCGTCGATGAGTTGTAGAGATTATTTATAATTAGGTTGTGTGCATGTTTTGCCTCCGTCCTTATCGTTAATAAAATAAAACTTCTAGAAAGAATTCGGCTGTAAAAGTCGTGTAATGTTCTGTTGTCTGTAACACGCTCTACATATCGCTTTTATGGTTTCGTAGTCAACAAGGAACCAAGGGTTGCATGTCTGTCTGTCTGTCCACGGTTTAGCTCAGAAACAATTAGTAGTAGAAAGATGTAATTTAACATTAACTTAACATATTGCACGCAGAATTAATTTGGTGATAAAATCAATTTGATGACCGGAAAGATATCTCTAATTATATAAAATTGGAAAAATGTTTGGTATATACAAACGATCTACAAAAAAGTCATTCGATCTGTTCGGTCACTTGGTCGCAATCTCGGGTGCCATTGTCAAGTACATATGTACATACATATATCTCTTGATCTTCGCCGTTTAACACAAATTGCAGCAGCGGGAATTGTTATCGGCCGGTCCAATTATGTGTCTATAGAAACCGTAAGGTCTTATAAAATCTAGATTTTGTTTACCTGAAGGCTTCTTTCAGTTCCTGTTGCATGGCTTCTGCGTCTTCCTCCTCTAAGAAGTGGGACGCAATGTTGCAGAATCCATCGAAATTGATTTTTCCGGAATCTAAAAAGTAATAATTTAAAGCATATTAGGTATAGTTGTATATAGTTTTGTAAAAAGTTTAAAGAAAAGTAAATCAGCCTAAACTAGTCCTTCTTATTTCGATTGTCCTAAGACAGAAATCAAAATGAATGTTTGGAGTTTAAAAAAGATTTATTATTATTTTAAGCGAGATGTGGGTTTCCACTTTTACCAGACTATTTATTTTATACTTTTGACTTACTTTGTCATGCATATATTAGGACTGTTTCAACCTTATTTGTACTGTTTGTCGTTAAGGAATACCGTCGTATGCTTTCATAGTCAATTTAACCACGTAAGTATAGGTACATACATAGTATATTACTGGTCAAACAGTAGAATAAAACTTAGATAAGTTTTAAACTGTAATGAAATCAACACACCAAGAATCATTTAATTCGGTTCATAATCAAATAATTCGTGCCTAAATAGAAGTAGAAAAAACCTACAAACTAAATGAAATCTTTTTCGAAGTCGAAAGTGTGGTGGTAAATTATGGTGATAGAGTCAAACCTCCTCAAAATAATTTATGTTATCTTATCCGTAACATCAAACCGTCGATAATACATTATCTAGTCATCATCCGTTGGCCTCTTGCCATATTGTATAATAATTGTTGAAATTCGTCGATTTCTTTACATTTTATTATTTTCGTTGCATTAACTTTTTTAGATATTAGCACTAGCTATACAATTTATTATCCCGGAAATTTAAAAATGTCATTAGCAAATTAAAAACATTGCCTCCAAAAAATTGCTGAGCTTTAGAAATAGAGGAAAAGTATTTTATAATTTATGTTAAGAAATAATTTAATATAACTATATAACTATATAAAATTTAAATTGACAGTCAAACGTTGATGTGGATGGAATGTAAAAATTAATAAACGTATTAAAATATTTCAATCGAGTTAACCCAATTATTCTTTGAACTCAAATATTTAAGGTCACATTACTGTGTCTAGGTTAAATAGCTTTATTTTAAATTGGAAAATTAAACTAAACACTGCAATTAATCACTCAGTTACTATTTTAAAGATTGTGTATTAACTAGAAATATAGTGAGGATTGGAAAATATTTACTGTTACATTCGGAGGGAGTCGAACAGAAATAGCCTCATTATGCCAAGCGACGAATAAAAATATTCTCACATATCTTCAGAATGTGTCTTATACAGGCCACGTGTATGTTTAAATTTAATGATTAATGAGTCTACTCAAATTTACGAGGACGAGATTTTACGGTATGTTTCGTAGTTTGAGGCTAGTTTTATTGATGTAGTTAGCGTTGGCAAACGATTGTTCATAAATATTTGGGTTTTTATGAGGAGTTAAGAATTTTATAACGATAAACGATTTTTGTGGAGATTTTATAATCTCGACAAAAACATCCATCTTCTTGTTCTATTTATAACCGTAAGCAAAATTTTATACTAATTCGGATAGAATAATAACTCGTTTTGTATAGGTAGATATCTCATGAAATAAGGTATTCTTTAGGTATATAAGTACCTAGTGTAAATAAGTTTAAGAGTCGAATTTCGACCACCGCGCGCTCACTGATTCGACCACAACCGTCACCAATAATACTTCATATAAGTCTAAAATGTAAATATTTAAAAAGTGTCAGAAGGAGCTAAAATACCTATGTACATATTTTAATTTTGAAAAATATTTTTCAATCCTACGCAAGGTGTCAATATTTCAACATCTCGGCTTTAAGTTGTGAGCGACGATGACAAACTAGTCCATTATTATGCCAAGAATATGTAAGATGTTTCTTTTCAAAACCAGCGAGAACCAGCGTTTCACTTCATCTTATTAAATGTAAAACATATTATATAATTAATTGAAAGTTATCGTGTCTTTCAATGCTCACTAAAGGTAGCAAGTTAAGAAAATTTATGCAACTTCAAAAATATCTTTAGCAAGTTAAAAACCTTTTACTGTTTACGCATAAGTGGGAAACAAAAAGCCATATATGTTTATTCACCTGAACATCCTGAAAGGATAACGGTCATAAATACCTTAACCTAACCCTAAGTTACTCCTAAGATTCTCTACATACTATCTTGATTATATATATCTAAGATTATTGACTCTAACTTGATATGATGCTAATCTCTATCATAATTGATATGTCCTTTAAAAAGATTTAGGGACATTTTTTTAAACTGAGAACGAATTGGCGTAGTGTTTATTGATGGTCATACATATTTCTTAGGTTTAAATTGTATAAAATACTTACTTTCTGGGTCATTTTCATCAATGAGAGCCTGAAGCTCAGAGTCATCAAAGAGCTGACCCATTGTGTTTAGGATGGTTGAGATCTTGAGGACATCGATGTAGCCAGATTTGGTTGTGTCGAACATCTGGAAGGCCTTGCGGAGCATGGCCATCTTCTGTTCATCATCAGAGTCCTAGAAGAGAAGATTTTTGTTTAAGGTGTGAAATAAAGAACGTTTCACAATAAAACATGATTTAAAATAAAATCTAGATGTAAATCTAACCATAAATTTTAATTGAAATTTAATGAATATTTCTGCGAATTTGTAAAAGTTATAATATTTATCTTTGTGTATAAAAATATGATAAACTTTACTTGCATTAAAATTATATACTTAAAACCGTCAATAAGTTTAACGAGTTAATTAAGGTAGAAATTAAATGGATGCTAGTTGTCTAAAAAAACCAGTTATCTACTACTTATTCATTGTAATATCCTGTAATCTGTTGCACATTAACGAACATCCCTTCGAACACTTTGCACAAATCACTTCACATCCTAAAGGCACTACTCGCATGTTGAAAAAAATCCTCACCATGTTGATTGGCAGAAGTTTTCTGTAGTAACAAGAACCGAATCGGAGTGCGAGTGTTGTTACACTGGATCCGATATTTCGATGCCACCCTTATTTATAGACCACACTCGCACGAAATACGAAAATAAGTAAAAACGACAACTAAGCTTTTTCTCGCCACGTGTCGTGACGTTTCACGAGCTTCGTCACACGGAACGTCAACCGTTGAAAATATAAACGATGTAGGAAGCGCCGCGTCAACTTTATTGCCCATTTTTTCATCGGAGAAACATTTGAAACTATTTTATGTGCTGGAAATTGGTAGCGTAATGACATTTGATGACGCGATTTCTATCTTGGTAACGATACAAGGTTCTTATTTTGAAAAGGTTACATAAGATTATATAAGATTTATAATTACTAATCTTACCTGAAACATATTTTTACGCATGATTGCCTCATGTTGGGTCATTTTATTTCTAACATTTGACCTAAAAAGAGGGGGTTGTTCACTTAACATCCCGTTTGAAAATCTGTAATAGAAGCGTTGCTACTTCTGAGGACTAAGATGGTCGTCTCGGATTAAGTAAACTCCGGCATCCACACCCTCTTTCCGAAACACAATAAATTGCTTTACGGTAGAATTGGGAATTGCGGCAGCCTACCACATATCATCTACTAAAATAAAATAGTTTTTACGCATTATATTATTATATTGTATTTATTATAAGTTGTAAAAGTTATGCTGATAGAATAATATGGTTTGTTAACTCAGAGTTCTTTAATAGCTATAAACACATGGTATAATCTTCTATTCGTTTTTGCAGAGAAGTAAAAGTTATGTTTATTGATAGTATATGCATTGTTTGTTAATGATACCACATTCTTTAATAGATACTTTACTTTTGACGATACGCTTTTATTGTAGAGACGTATCTGCTATTTGCAATTCAAACTTCAATTACAAATACATTGTTATAATAACATTACAATGAACCGTTAAATTTATTTGTTATTGTATGTAAAGATCGGCATGGTATCAATCACTAAAGGCAAATACTATTAGTGTAGGCATTTCAAGTATGTAATCTGAATCATAGTAAATCCATTCCTTGATTGGAGCTGAAACGAAACACGCTTTACTGTGCATACTAAAATGTTACAGAGGCAAGCGAATACGCATATTAAGCAATTTCCAAATTGAGAACAGGAAATTCCTTTGAAGTCGAAACACAACAATTCCAACAAAAATATCGCGACGCCATCGTCAAGAAGAGCGGACAGATATTGACGTAGCGAAACTATATCTAATTAGTCTTAGTCATAAGATCTAGTATTCATTTCGATGAACGAATTGGACTATATTTAAGTGTCACATGAATCTTATTTGTGATCAGTTAGTTAAGGTACATTTAACTTGATCTTTGAGGTAAGGCAATTTATTTTGTGTATTAGTGATACTGGTATGGATTTCATGGAATGTTAAAATTCTAAAATATTATTTCCTAATTGCTTAATGTCTGAAAAAGATTTCTGATTACGCCTTTTTTAAAATTATTGTACTCATTGTCAATTGTTTTTGAGATAAGACTGTATAAGGAGTTGATACATTATTTTTGTAATTTTAACGATAACATTGGCATCTTTGTATTTGATTTTTAATTCTACCTTATTATTCTTATGAAAACTTATTTGCTTCAGTTAATTTAGACTTGGCCTAAAATAAGAAATAACTCTTTTGTATTCTATGTTTGTACAATAGATGGCGTTTTAAAATAATTCCACAAATCAATCTTAGGCGATAAAATCACTTTAAAAATAATCACTTTTTAGGTAGATAACGATTGCAACTAAATTACTCCTTATTGCGCATATTTCATCTTTCAAGATTGCGAGCATGTCCTGTGGTACTTGCAACTTTATTTTGTTACAGTCCTCAAACGTAGTTACATTAAAAACATCCCCATGTCATTCTTAATCAGCTATGAAACAGTTTTATCGTTACAAAACTTTATCATTTGTTAGCCAAAACGGATTCGCTTATAAAATGTTGACTGCCACGCCGCTTACGGGTTAGGGAAGAATTCGGAAACTGTTTCTGGTATGCGTCATTAACTAGTGACTGAAGCGCGTGAAACGAGTTATACGTTCGCTCCGAGCCTCGGATATAGAATGTGATCGGCTATAATTTTTGTGTTCTACGCGAACGGCACAATGAGTGATACGCCGTCGCGTTCCAGTCAGTCTCACGTGGAATAAGTAACTGAAAGTAGGTCAGATTTTAGACGTAAAATATGTATTGTTATCTAAAAAGCTTCGTGTATTTTGTCTTATGGATATTTTTTTAATATAAACATCAATATGGCTTTATACATACCTTCATATAATGCTCTGAGGTCATTAATTCTAGTTTATTTTCTCTCTATCTTTGTGCGTTCGATAAAAGTAAGTGTAGGTGCGTATTTTCAGTTGGTGTTTTTTATTTTAAAGTTATTTTGATTACTTTAGGAATACAAATAGTTGTTATTATTATACTTATATTTTTTTATTATAAATTTTGGTTTTCTATTGGGTTATTCTTATACGTATTACCCGGTGGTGCTAGTGCAGTAGATATTCGGAATACTTTGGCTTCACACATCCTAGAACTATTTCTGATTTACACTCGCAGAGACTGAGTTATATGTTATTTATGTCGATTCGTCGGAGCATCGTGTAACTGTTTGTACGGTTTTATTAATTCGACGTCAGCTTCCGACGTAATTGAACGGTTAATTTGTTCTAATGAAATTAATTATTTCTGCTATGTATTTCGTACGTCTTATATTAGCTCTAGGATATATTACCTGCACTAATTTCTTCGTAATTATTTTCTAAATTACGGTCAAGTCGGTCAACTTTGGCGTCATAATATAGATCACGTTAAATAATAGATCACGTTAAAACGTAATTCTGTTCATATGTCACAAAGTATCTCCTTTCTTCTTTCCTTCTAATGTTTCATTGACAGATTTTATTATAAGTAAGAAGGGAGCAATGTATCGTTATTGTGTCAGTAAGTCATTGTTTTTGGCTTAAATATAAGCGTGAGTAGTGTACGAAAGGTTTTAAATACATCTTAGTAAAAATGTAGGGGATACAGTAGTAGCAGGAAAGTTGATTTAGTACTTAAAACTACACAAGAATCTAAAATCTCTGCATAGTAATAAATCAGTAATTTTCTACTACTCTATTGTTAATATATTGCTGTCTTCGTTTAGGACCAACCATAAAATTTGTTGGCACTGCCTGTTATCGTCACAAGACCGGTGACACTATTATAGTATAGTTATATTTTTAGGTAAATAGTTGTTTTTCAAACTGCAGGTAAACATTATCACAGTTCAGGGTCCCATTAATAAGGTACCATGGTTTGTGGTCCAAGCATTTTATTCTAATCTAATGTCTAATCATTTCACATTTTATTCGAATCTAATGGTAAGGAATAGCAATCGCACATGCAGGCCATGTTAGGTGGTCTGCATTCCACATATATATCAAAATCGTATTTTCACGCATCCTAAGATCCTAAGATGATCGCTTCATTTAAGTGTTCTTAAATCAATTTCTTATCCAACCATCTTTATTCCGCATTACACTGAAATGTGATATGGTTGTGGCGGTGTTGATTCCCTGACCTGCAGATCCTTCTATCTATAAGATAACTAAACTTGTTATTATTAAGAAATCAGACTGCTTACTTCACTTAAAGGCAGTCACCAAACACACTAGATGTAAATAACAATTGTGACGTGTTAGTACGTAGGCTTGATGAGTAATTTTCGGAAGAAGTCCAAGATTACTTTAAAGAATTAATGTCTATTAATATAGTGAACCAAAACAGTAAAAATAGAGTATAGCGTATAAGAATACTATAATAAAAATACTGATTATGAGTAGCATTCCATTCACAAAACGAATTTGGCAAACTTTCAACAATTTGCAACATAATCTTGATTAAATATTGTACTTATTTGTATTATTTTATGAATTGATTATCACCTCGACTTCGGTGAATGCTTGATTTTCGAAAATCATGTGAAATCTATCAAAAGTAAACCGCATGTAGTAAGCGTGGTGAACTGCAACCTAAACCCTTCATTAGTGCAAGCAAACCTGAGTCCAGAAAATTTACTGTCTCAATAAAGCATCAATGATAAAACTGGTTAAACTGAACCCGAATTTGACTCTCTGAGTCTCCGCCAATCAAAAACATTTTTTGAAGAAGCTCTATCCGTCACATTCAGTACGAGGAAGTAGTATGAACTGATTTTACTGGCTAGAACTATAACCAAGCTTTGGATTGAACAATACCAGTATCTGCAACTATCAAAAATGTTTTCCAGGTGATACTTGGAGAACTAGCTTCGAGCAAACAAAATTGAGATAAAACAGTTGTCCCAGGTAAAATATAAGGCGAACATATTACTCAGTAAGAGCAACATTAGCATGCAGCAGTGATAGCCTAGTGGTTGAATTTCGGCCTACCATTCCGTTAGGTCCGTGTTCGATCCCCGCACGCACCTCTAACTT
>DWNH01002274.1:0-10041 GCA_018249895.1 Tiana niger | reverse complement strand
TCTAAGACCTCTGACCTTACAATAAAAATCATCAAAATGCAGTTACGACAATGTTAATTGCTGCAGTCGATATGTTTACAGTAGATGTTTTGAGTTAATATTTTATAAACCTTGTAGAATAGGTACCTACTTACATGTAGGTATTTCATTTAATCAGATAGGTATAGACATTTTTTTTAAAAGCGTAGTTAGATATTAGGTATGTATATAATTCCGTATTCAATGCCAATTTTTTTGTCACCTAGAAATCAAAACAACCAAAGTTATTATCGCTTTGCATATTTACCTCTGTTCCAAAATATTGTGATTGACATAGTCATAAATAAATATTTGCCTAAATGAATGTTATCGCTTATCTATTATCTCTTTATTTATCGTTCTCGATGTCAGAAACAACCTGTGAACATTTTTATGATAGTCATAAAAATTAAATTAAATTTTAATTAGCTTAATTTTCTAGAATAATTTTAAATTATACCTGTACCTATTTAAAGATATTCTAATCCCGATTAGAAGGCGTCGTTTGAGATTTTAACCCTCCTCCGGCTTAAAAAAAATACTAAAAGATATCACGTGATTAATAGACGGCACCCTAAAAAGTACCCGAAATTTAAATTAAGAATGAAATAACTGTTTAAAAATTTTAAACATAAATTAGCCTATGTTTATTAATATACTTATTTTAAATTTTAGGTGATCCTTTACCTCAATACAATGGAAAATTGCGCGTCTACAACATGCGTTACTGCCCTTACGCACAACGTACTATTTTAGCATTAAATGCTAAGCAAATAGACTATGAAGTCGTTAATATCAATTTAATGGACAAGCCGGAATGGCTAACTAGCAAAAGTCCTTTTGGTAAGAATTTCTGATTATTATGCGTTTAAATATGTATAATCAGGTGACCTTTATTCCTAATAAAATCTTTGTCTTTTATATAATTATAGGTAAGGTACCGTCGATAGAAGTGCAGGATGGCGTCTGCATATATGAGAGTTTGGTGACAGTCGAATATTTAGATGAGGTCTACCCACAAAGACCGTTGTTATCGAAGGACCCAATTTTAAGAGCTTTTGATAAAATTATAGTTGAAGGAGCTGGACCAGTTAGTATATAATAATAATATACTTTTTATATTCCAAACTGTTATCTATATAACCTGTAACTTAGAGGTTAGTTAATTTAATTAACACAATACTTAAACTTTAGTCATAATATATATGTAAAGTTATTTAAAATCTTCCATTACTAATAGCTCTCTATCTTTCAGCTCTACACCATGTTTTTCAAGTTATTTAAAAGTCCAAACAGTATAACACAGGACAACGTAAATGCATATAATACAGCATTAGAATTCATTCAAGATCAATTAAAGAAACGTGGTACCAAGTTCTTAGGTGGAAGTGAGCCGGGTTACGCAGATTACATGATTTGGCCTTGGTTCGAACGGGTCCTGATGTGTCAAAATATGGACGAGAGAGTTAAAATCGATTCTCAGAAATATAACCTACTGGTAAGCAAGCTAGTAAGCTGTTGGTTAACGTAGACCCAAAGTATAGCAGTATATGCAATAAATTTATTTAAAAAATGTTTATCGAAAATGATGCGAGTAGTTATTATAGTATCTATAAAGACTAATCAATCAGTATTGGCTAAAGCTTTTACACCAAACATAGCCATGAATCATCTCGATAGACATTTGATTGGAAAAGAAACCGCATTCAAATCCATTCCTCTATTTGTAAGCTCCGATGTCACAGACAGACACACAAATTCACAGATATACATTAAACTTCTAACACCCATTTTCATCAGGGGTTAAAAACAGTTTTGAGACATTATCCAAATTTTTCACCACATCTGTAAGATTTATATGAAATGTGAAGTAATTCCTTAAAAAAATCACGTATGTACGACGAGACGAGACGAGACGCTATATTTTGTTGATCGACGTAAATTTATCGAGTTGTGTACTTACTTCGTTATTAGTAATAAAATATTATATTGCTTTTGTCCATTGTTTTTTTCTTATTTTTCTAGGTGGAGTATTTAAACAACATGTTGCAAGATCCTGCTGTAAAGGAGTACTTGGTGCCTCATGAAACCTTCTTAAAGATAGTCAATTGCTACAGGGAAGGAACAGCACCTAATTATGACATATTGCTCGAAGTTTAAAGTATTTGCAATAACAATAATAATAAATTTTGCAATCAAACCTATAACAATTTTTTATTTCAACTGTTTCATTTTCCTCTTCATCAGTTATTCTCCATTTACTAGAAATATTTAAATTCGGTGAAATGTATGCAATAGAAATCAGTAAAAAAGCAGTGGAGTTAGCAGATTACAAGTTTTCTTCACTCTTGATATGTGCCTTCACTTGTAAGGCACGACATCATTGTTCAAGTAAAATAGTTTAAATTTTGCAGGAACACATACATATACATATGTATGTATACATTAAACTTCCAAAGAATGTAAGAGATATGACCACTTAAGATATTTAAAAAGAAATTGCAGGAACACTTTAAACCTAAATTTTATAACATTAAAACTTTTTTACACTAAAAATTAAAGTAAATATTTATCCACACAAATCTTTGTTCATTAATCAATTTCTTTTATTGGTAAATTTATATATCTATTAGATAAAGGTTTCAGGAATAAATAAGACATAAGGATTGGCTTTATTTTTTTTAATATTGCCTCTATTTATAAATTTAAAACACACAAAACATCCAAAGCTCTGGCACTTGCACACAACAAAAACTCATAAATAGTCTAAATAAAAAAATAATAAACCAAAGTGCATAATTTTTACATCATAATACTCAAACCAAAATGTCAAGCAAAAATAATGTCCATTGGGATATACTTAAGTAATCACTTTTCTATATAAACCAAAAAAATGAAACACTAAAATTATTCCATGTCCATAATATTACAAATAGATAGAAAATAAAAATAAGAATGTCAAAAAAAATCTGCAGTAATTAAGTATATGTCAAAAATACACTATTGCATATTAAAATATGAAGTCAATCTTAACTGTCTAACATAGCTGATACTTTTGTAAAATTATGTTCCATGATTTTGACATTATATTATCAGGTATTTAATTACCAGATCTAATACTTATAATAAAATTAATGTTTAAGACTCAAAATCTATACTTATAAATCAATCAGTCTTGTATTTTTCCGCCATAGCCTCTAACTTAGAAATAATTTGCTTTAAATCAGTATTTTTGTCTAATTTAATATAACTTGTTTGTCTAATTTCATGCCACTTGATCCACTCAGGGGCTTCATCAGTCAACACTTTTATATCTTTTTGCAATTGGCCAGAAGAGACATTTGATTTAAAACTACTATCTAATTTTGAAAGTATAACATTGAGAGCTAATACATTTTTTCTCTCTGTAACAAATATGTTTCTTAGGGTTTTAGCAAGATCTGGCAAGCGGGTGTAAATTTGATATTTTTCTTCATTTTCTGTAGTCCTTGTCATTGCCACCAAAGCTTTAGCTGCTTGCTTAGCTTTCACCTTCTCAAGTAATGAGGCGGGTAAATTTCGTAATGCAGGATTTAAAATAGTTATTCCACTAGTTCCTGGCAAGTTTGTTTGTGTTGTCACTGAAGTAGAAGTAGGTGACATAATTTCATTCTTTTCTCTGATACCTGTAATAATTTTTTCTTGCTCTGTAAGCCCCCTAGCTTTAGCCTGAGCAAGTTTTTCAAGAGCCCTCTCCATTTTAGTGTTACACTTGAATAGCTCCCTTGCCTTTGCAAGAACATCTTGAGCAGAAGAAAATTTTTCGCCATTAGGCATTTCTGGCAATTTGGCACCTTCAACATCTGGCACCTTTTCTAATTCAAATTCTGGATGCCAACGAACAAGTTTATTATCTGGTATTTCAATAGGAGGATCTAATGTTAATAAATACTGAGAATGATATTTTTTAACCAACTGGAGTAATGTATCATAGAAATATCTACGCCTTTCAAGAAGTACACTGGGGTTCATGGCTTTAATGTCATTGGGCAGTATAGGAGATATCACCATTTCATACCCATCCTTATTAGATGATGTTGTAAATGTTTTGATCTTTTGAATTTCAAAATTGTAGAAGTCAGGTACAAGATGTTTTATTTGAGCCAAGTGTTTTTCAGAAAAATTTCTCTTCAGCATTTCTTGCACTGATGGTTTTAATTTATTGAATGTAATCTTTTCATTTCTGTTATACATCAAGGAGACCACTGTTTCCATGCCACGGAAGAGTTCTGCTAGGAATCTGTATTGATGAGGCAATGGAAGACTTGTTGGTGATGCTGCCAATGATGCATGTCTAATATAGGCAGGTACCTGTAAGTTCATCTTTTATTTTATTTATTTATTTTGGACATAAACTCTGATTACAACTATAAAAGTTATTTTTTAATTGGCTAATGGATAACCTGGCTATGTATTAAATTTCATAGGAATGAATCATTAGAACAAATGGACATTTCTAATAGAAACTTAATTACATAATAATTATTTTAGTAAAATGTTACTAAAACAAAATATGTTAATGACTTGCTTGAAAAATTGCATTAAGTGCAGAGTTAAATTTCAATAAGACTCAATAACAACACTTCAAACAAATTAGATAATGATGTCATTATTTATCTTGTTCATTTGCTAGTAAAAATTAAAATATCCATCAAATAAAGAAGTAGATTACACTAAAAGATTAAATTATATAATAATACGAAATATTAAGTCATCTGTAATTACATAAAATTGGCTTTAATATTTGAGTAGATTAAAATAGAAGTAAAATTAAAATAGAGTACTGCTGCAGATAAATAGATAGAAGAAAACTGTATTAAAGGCTCTAATTAAATTATAAGCAATAACTTATGTTATGGGCTCTAAACAATGATTGATTTTTATGTGTTAATAATTGTTATATTTAATTTTTTGCCATAATTTATATCATAAAATTAGTAATTCTTCTGTTCTGTATTGTTCTTTATTTTTTAGCCACACACTAGGATTCCACACAGAATAACATTAATAGCCAGACCAACCCCAAAAATAACAAGAGATATTTATATTTTTAATTAAAAAAAAATTGCTTTTAAGTTTTGCAAATAGGCACGGTATGATAATGAAATGGCAGAGAGGGCTACTGACCTTACTGGGACTCTTGACAGGGCTAACAATCACCTTCCGTGGGGATATCAGTGGTCTTTGGTTGTCAAGGATTTTGCTTCTATCTTCCTGCTGCTTGGAGGGTGACAGGAAATCCTTAGCAATCCCAGATCTCTTGCTGGGACTGTAATGGGTAAAAAATTTGATTGAAAGGATTTTTATAAATTCATATACAAAAATGACTTTTTAATTAATGGTGCTTTATTATGCTTTATGGTGGCCAATTATTATCAATTACCAGCTTATCATTTTTAAATTCACTAATAGATGTTATATTTAAGAATTAAATTTGAAACTCTTTATTTACACATAACACCATAAATATATTGTCATAGTATACAATACTTCTTTAATATAAGATATGTATGGCCTTACTCAGTCAGAAAAAAATAAATTAACTTATAATCATAGGATACATTGGAAGTGTCAAACATTATCTAATAAATGTGTGACAATGTACATTTTAAGAATCTAACCTTTGAGGGATGTCCACATCAATAGATTTGAAGTCCTTAAGATTCCGTTTCTCAGTGGTATCTTTGAGCTCTTGTATCCCCTTACTGATGCAATCTGCCCGAGCCTTCAACTCCGCTAATTTAGAACTTCCAGCCAACTTCTTTCTGATATCACCAAGGCTCAATTCCTTGCGGGCCGTGTGAGTGGTCTCACTTTTGATGTGTCCATTTTCTTTTACAATATTAGAAGCGTTTACTTTCTTAGCAAAAACTTGTAAAGTTTTATAACCCTTAGTCGTTTGATCCTTTGAAGACGTTTCAGGTTTTCTTTCAGTCGTTCTAAAAATATCAGTGTTTGCTGATATAGCTGCAGGAAACTTAAGTTTATTACCGACTGGAGCAGGAATCTTCCATCCACACTTGGTATCTGTAGATCTGTCTATGTGTGCAATTTTGTTTTTAGAACTTACAATATCATCTGACGCTGGTCTTTTTCTACTATTAAAAAACGTAGTTATCGTTGTTTGTGACATTATAAATAATTTAAAAATAAAGTGAGATCGTTATACTATACTCAACACTCCCTCAAAAAAAAAACGATAACTTAACGCTTGGCGGTGAAAAAGTGGACATTTGCGATAGTGACAATGACAGTTATTAAAATGCGCGCGCGCGCGTACTCGTCATGTATTGGCGTATTTTAGCACAGATTAGAGAAGTAACTAGATAATAAATTCTTTGTAGTTATTTTTTTGCACATGTATTGAATTCCTTATATTTAGTAGCACGCGTATTTCGTAAAGATCATTTCGTTTTTTTGCTATGGAGTTACATTTAAATTGGATTTTAGCGACTTGTAACATTATCAACATACAAAAATGGTAAAAACGACGAAACGAAAATGGAAGACATCCGTGTTCGATTCCATCTAGAATAACTGATTGTGTAATGAACACAAAATATTTGTTGTATTTGGATATCCTTTTACATTGATTTTACACTTATTATTTCACATAATAATATCAACTAAAAAGTATGTGATACTTTTATGATAAAAGTAAAAAATAAATTAATTTGATTGCGTTTTATTATAAAGATTACAGCTTTCTAGACTTAATGTTTCGGGCTGGATATTGATGAGCCAGTCAGTGAGTTGAGATCTTATATTATAATATATATATTATAATATATAACTTTTGACTAATATTAAAACACAGTAGTGTGCTTTCTAATCGTAATGTTTAAGTAACATTGATGTTTTATTGAAGTATTCTTCATATTCTCTCTAAATCATTGTGATTATATTCTCTTTGATATCCTGTTTGTCATCGCTGAGTACATTGTAGATGTCAGTGACATGAAATCAAATGTACTATTTGTGTATGTACTATAATAAAATCGTTAAATTACGTAAAAAGTGTTAAAAATGCCTCCAAAACCAATACTGGTTAAGAACGAAACCAAAAAAAGCGTCATAATTACCCCAAGTAGGATTGTTAACAGACCTGATAGTTTGGAAGGCGGTGAAGAGACTGAAATTGCTGCTCAAATATCTGTTCCACAAGAAGGTGGTTGGGGGTGGGTCGTCGTAATAGCTTCATTTTCAAGCATCTTTATCCTTGATGGTGTTACATTTACTTTCGGTAGTATGCTACCAGATATTGCAAACGATTTTAACATATCAGATTCTTTAGTGGCTTTGATTAATTCAATAGCTGTAGCAATTTATTTTATAGCCGGCCCGTTAGCTTCAGCCTTTATTAATCGATTTGGTTTTAGGGCTTGTATAATGTCTGGATCAGTTTTAAGTTCTTTTTCGCTGCTGACATCATATTTTGTTACTAACTACGCTTCGCTGTGTGTATTTTATGGAGGATTTGCGGGCTTTGGATATTGTCTGATTAACATGTCTTCGGCTTTAGTAGTTGGTTTTTATTTTGAAAAACTGAGATCATTGGCTTTAGCTATTGCAACTTGTGGATCTAGTGTTGGTACAATGACGTTTTTCCCATTGAATTCACATTTAGTGAAGTTGGCTGGATGGCGAACTACAACTTTACTTCATTCTGGATTGTTTGGTTTAATTTATTTTTTCGGTATGACGTTTCAACCACTCTTGTCATTGACTGTTATACAAACCACGGACGACCCCACCCGCACGGTCACCTATTTGCCAAATTTATCAACAGCTGGACTTCAACGAACCGTATCAGGTGCTAAACCGGATGTTCTTCTCCCAACTGCTACCGAGAAACTGTTTAGTGCCGTTTCAAACGCAAATTTTCCAACTGCTGCAGCTGTTGTTGGTGAAAGCAAAGCTACGACATCCACGCAGCCAGGACCATCAAATGCACCTGTTTCGAAACTTACTTTAACTGCACATTCTCCTAACAGTGGCATTAGCCAACGGCATTTAAAACAAGTTCAATCTATTATATCACGAACCAGCGTACATGAGAAATCCAAGAGAAATATGGAAATCAATATACAAATGGACAATCCCAAAAAAAGTAGTTGCTGGGCTCGTCTGTGTCGTTGGGAAGATCATATTCCTCAGTCTCGGCCAATGTATCGAGATGACGCGTTCTATGATGGGAAACTCGAAAAGTTACCAGTGTATCAAAAAAGTATGATGGATACAAAAACGGAAGCAAAAACTGGTCTTGAATATCAGTTGGCTGTATCCAGGGCTGCTACAGCCGTTGACTTGCGAGAACGACGTGGAGTTTTTACAACTGCTGCAAGAAGGGTATTAGCAACAATGATGGACCCTAAATTATTGAAAAAAGGCTCGTTTTTATTTTTGTGTTCCGCTGGATTTATGATTTACCTGGGATTTCTAGTGCCTTTAGTATTTATTCAAAATAGAAATGAAAGTGCAGGACTCGATCCCCAACACTGTATTTGGTTTGTAAGTGCTATTTCACTGGCAAACACCTGTGGTAGATTATTGCTGGGCGCATTGGCTTGTAAAATAGAACCATTGCGGATATTCATTTTTGCTATACTAATATCTGGAATAAGTACTATTTTATCCGATATGTCATATAATTTATATTATCAATATATGTATTGTTTTATATTTGGTTTTACCATATCTAGCCTAGCTTCGTTAAGAAGTATGGTGTTGGTATCACTATATGGTCTAGATAACTTAACAAACGCAACTGGTGTAATTATAATGTTTCAAGGACTAGGTAGTTTAGTGAGTACCCCAATTGCAGGAATTATGAAAAATAATTTTGGGTATTCTGTCGCGTTTTATGTAGCGGGTACATGTATTACAATTGGTGGACTTTTTTTAATACCTGTAAAAACAATGTCAATAAAAGAAAACAAAATAAATTCAGCTTCGCCAAAACAATCTGAATAAATGAAACCAATCTCAGTATTTAATTCATTAATTAAGCTATACATATACATTTATAAGATATTTTGTCTTAATAAAGCTCATTAATAAATGTATTTTGTAGTGATAATTTTTAATCATAGTGATACCGGTCCGCGGTAAGAAAGTTATTATTAATTTTACAATTATTCAGAAAATAATAACTTACAGACGCATTACTTTATAAGGAAGTTAATAAAATAGAATAAATAAACACATTGAGACAACTCTACACACTCATTTCAACCCAAATTAGACAGAATCTATTAGGATACCCAGATAGCTTATATTGTGTACACAAGTATTTTTAAAACATGCTCATCTAAATAACTATGTACAAAATACCCGCTACTCCAACACAAATACTCCACTAAAAGCTACAGATTAGTAACAAACTCGGGTTGGACATTTTTAACTTAGTTGCATTTTTTTTATTCATTCACAATTATTTTCATTAATAAAATTATATACGAGACATACGCAAAAGGGTTGCTCGGACTTTTTCTGATATAATGTGGTAGAAGTTTTTATCTTCAAGTATCATATAGAATATTATAATTGTCTGAGTTTTTTAGACATCAAATAAAAATCTTGTGTTGTGAAATGCTTCAAAAAGCTTCATAAACTGCCTGTCCAAGAAGATAGGATATTTTGGGATGTGTATCCGAAAAAAAGACACGTGCCAAGGGATAGTGTACCTATGGAGTTACAAATATAGCAATTATATAATTAATTACAAATTAAAGTTAATAATGAAATTTTAGTAAGTGTTCTAAAGAGCATTTGCCTACCCGGTTTTTTTTAAGTTAAAGGAATATCTCCCAGCAGACCCGCAAAAGGAAAGTTGATAAAAATATGTACTATGTGTAGTATTTTGATTCAAGGTACTTATCATTGCTATTTTAAATTGTATTTACGTTTATTAATTTTATTTTATAACATACAGTTATACAGATAACAAAAATATCTTAGTATTTAAAATTAGTGTTTCACGCT
>DWNH01002273.1:0-10041 GCA_018249895.1 Tiana niger | reverse complement strand
GAAAAAACACACGTGAGTTAAGCCATTTATATTTATAAAAATGTGTAAAGACACTCACGAAAGTTTTAATAATAAAATAATTATAATATGAAACATTATTTTCCTGACCTTTTGTCCAATGTCGTCAGCTTCTTTCTTCAGGGTCTCAAGTGTTGCAATAACAGAATCGTCATCGAGAATCTTGCCCTTTGCATCGTTAAGAGCTTGAAGCAAAGATTTTTCAAGCTGACGCAGACGCAAGTGGAATTCACCTGAGTTAAAAATTAGTGGTTTAAGTGTATTTCAACAAAATACCGTCATGGTTAAAACTACATCGCAACGTGTCAACAAAGTGTCCCTCAACAAATATGACCTTTTTCCGAAACACACTATAGCACACCCATTATTACCTTGTACATGGACGGCAAATGCTACCACTTATACAAAAACTCGAAATATAAAATTCGTGGTACCTTGCAGCTTGAGCAGGTCGGATCTCTTGGTGTCGATGTCGGGCCGCTCGGCCTTAAGTACGCGGTGCAGGCACTGCGACTGCAGCGACGATCGCGTCACCGTGAAGTTCACGAACGTCACTCGCGAGCACATGTCTGGGGGGAACTCTACCGTCGGGTCCCTGGAAGTACGTGCATGGACAGTTTTTAGTTGCAGTTTCAAAGTACTCAGCATCACAACCACGATTGCTTATTCCATTTAACCACTTTTTCTTTAAATATATGTAACTTGTTACATAATATATTATTTTTTTGTGTTATCGATGTTCGTCAGATGATTAAAATTAGATGAGTCTATAAATAGGGGTGAATTAAACTTATTTTATTCAACCTTTTCTTGATTAGATTTTTCTCTGATATAATTTAAATAACTGGTGTATCATTGTTGACTCACCTGGTACTGAGGAATATGACAAACGATGGACTAAGATCGATATCCTGGTCGCCAAGTGTAATAAGCACGCGACCACCGGTGCGCCTCAATTCACGATTTAAAACTGGGTTTAGAATAGGATCATAGTTTTCAACATCCTGTAAACAAAGTAAAAACCGTCTGAAATCATGAGCATGCATGTAAGAAGTTATACTTTTGTTGCGTCATAAAATAATAACACCATATTTTTTTTCTAGATTTTAAGTGCAAAACAAAATATAAACAAGATGCGCCATATTATCTATTTAGTAAGTAAGCCGTAAGGGGAAAATATGACAGACGCACGTGATAGTCGAGCGTGACTTTTCGATTTATTAGTACCTGCTTAACGTCTAAGTTCCTTACGGCTTTTCCCTACGCCTATAAAAGTATTCCTTTTAAAATAACTATTAAAACAGTACTATAGCTAGCGTGTGAATGTCTTGTACAAGTAAAATAAGAATATAAATATTTAGAATATAGTACGTAGAGTATAGTATACCTACTGTTACTTCGTAGAATTGTCATTCATAACTCTTACCTGCACAAGCAATGGGTTGCCGAAACGTAACGCAGATTCCAAGTTCTTTCTGAACGAGTCGTCCAAGAACGACGTCTTCGTGATCTTGCGCTCCTTGAACTCGCGCATTATGAATTCTGTGGCTTGTCCCGATGGGTCTATAATGAGCGGGTATCTATTGAAGCGCTATAAAGGAAAACAGAATTAGAAGCTTAAAACAGGAAAGGTGACATTAAGCTGTGGAAAAAGAAATTGCTAAGGAATTTGTATTCATGTAATTAAAATAAATATATCCTATTAAAACAAATCTCCATACAATGTTGAGGCCTAGAAATAAGGAGTTATTACATAACGTATCTTAGACATATTAGGGACCAGCTACAAGTCTTGTAATAAGGTTAAATCAATTCTATTGTATGATATTTGATCACTATAAGCGTGATATATCGACCACAGTAATGAGTCCTTAAAGCGAATAACGGTCGTTTACAAATGATAGCGTCTTTAACTTTTGATATGAACTCCTTTGTATAAATGTTTTATGCATTTAACTAGTTGAGTCAACTACCCCAAAAGTAGCATTTACCTTTAGTAGTGGTTAATTACGATGCTTAAAATATAGTTTTACCTTCAACATGATAGCATTCTCGACGCACAGCTCGTCGGTGGGCAGCGCGTTGGCCTGCCAGCGGAGACGCTCGTCTGGGTTGCTGAGGTACTCTGTGCGCGCGATGTCCGCGCGGAACCGGATGTTCGCCGCTGCCAGATGCGCCGTCCACGTCGAGAATAGGTTCTGGCGGTACTGTACGATACCATGTTTCATGTTTAATTTGGTAAACACGGTCCAAAATGGTATTTAAAATAAAATAGTACTGTTAATAGGAAAATTAAGTATAAAATTGGGTATTGTCCATTACAACGCGCTGAAAGTTAAAAAGAGGACTAACCCAGATCAACAGAATTTTATATATCTATATCTACAGTTACTAATATAGTTTTCTACTTATGTAAGAAAATTGTTTATTAATTGATCTGATTAGTTTTGTGTCAACCCTTAGGTAGAAATTAATTACTAAGACTACAAGCTACACACCGAGTGTGTTTTGAAGTTAAACTTACATGCTGATCGAAGTATCCTCCATAAGCGATGAAGGCAGCCGACAGCAGCACGTCACCGACGATAGTGCTCATCTGAGAGCGGAAGGTCTCCGAGCTGGATTCCCAACGTTCGCGTTCGATCACCAAGCTCTTCAGAAGCGCTATGGATCGGTCCACCTGGAAAATGTACGATACTATTTCGATCACCTATGTAAAAAGTATTCGTTTAATAAATAATGGTTTGATGGTATATTCTTCTCGAAGATATAAAAGGTTTAACAAGAGGATTCTTAAATCTTACCTTGGCCTGTACATTCTCAAGGTCTGTCTTGATAGCCTGCGCCTGACTGATGAGTTGCGCGTACTCCTCTTTGTAGGAAGCAATGGACTTCTCCAACTGTGCGATTAATTCCCGCACCTCGTTCCCAGCGGTCACGTTGGTCTGAGCTTGGTCCTCTAGCGCCTTAAGTTCGTTGCGAAGTGGCTCCACACGTTTCAACATGTCTGCGTACTCGATCTTCACGGTTCATTGTAGTAGAAAAACATGAGTTATATTGAAGTAAAAAACGTAAATAAACAGAATGAATGCAAAATCTTTTGCAGAAACTTGTTTTTAGATAACATTACCTGAGCAATAGCCCATTTGACCATAGGACCACATGCCATACTGGCCCTGTTAACCTTCTCGAAGTTGTAGTCAGGATTGCTGAGGTATCGAGTCTTCATTTTCTCACGAACATCGTCACTAACCACATACAAAATAGCGATTAATAATTGAAAATGTTTCTCTATGTATGATAAAAAAAATATTTCAATGTGCTTAGTGAAACCAATATACCATACCATCATAACGGAAATAACCACCGACCTTTTTGACCACATTTTTCATGCACACATCACCATGTTTAGCTTCCTTTGCCATGTAATTAAAAGATGGTAATCCAATCCAACGGACGTCACTCACCAACACATAGCAAAATCATAATTGGTAAAAAACAATGTCTTTCAAGGTTTGTTGAAATCATCACAGAGGCTATGATGATCCTTGAACGCGGGTGAAAGACATTGTAGATAGCAAACAAACAAACAAAAAAAAACAAAAAGATGTAATATAGCTCGTTGACTCACTTTCTGTAGTGATTTTCAACCGCTGCTCTGAAGACAACTTTTGGACGGACATTATTTATTGGCAAATACATTCATGCAATTCGAAGATTAAAGTATTTATTACAAATATATATGTATAATAGCTTTATTTTGTACCACCTTAAAGAGTTGTGCACTATGGTGCACTTGTACTGCAGGGACACCAAATAAGGATGTTAAGTAGTAAAATGTTAATAGTCCTTTAAAGATTGATTTTGTGTCAAATGTTTTTCTATTCTTTTATCGAACTATTTATTAGTGGGTTGCAAAACCTCCACATAAACTATTCATTCTCATAAACTTGCAGACTATTATAGACCGTGCAAGATAAAATCAGAGTTATAATAAAATCATTTTAATTGACAAAAAATAAAGACAGTATAATTAATTTATTTCTGGGGCAAAAGTATACCTTGTAAGGTATTAAGTATGAGGTACTGTAATCAATTTAAAATATTAAAACTCTAACTTCATCGTGCATTCTACGAAACGATGCGAGACATTCACCATGCAAAAGCACGCTTTAGCAAAAAGAACCCACAACAATACAATCATGATACAAGACAACTGTAATGAAACTAAAAAAATAATTGAACTGCACTCAATGTGTTCAATGGATAAGTGATACCACCCATTCAAGTGAGTACTTCGTAACTAATGATCTATCCTGCAAATATAATACAACTAATGCAATTATGTGCATGAGTTTTTATTCTAAGAGTGATATCACTTCGTCAGCACCAACACCGTAAATCAAAAGGGGATAGTGATGGGTAGGATCGCGGTAGGTGAGGCGTAGGGGCAAGGGCTGAGTGGTCTGAAGAAGCGGCGGTGCTCACGTGATGTCCTCGGTGGAGAAGTTGGAGACGATGCTGTTGATGAAATTCTCGCGCATGATGACGGCACGGATGGCCTTCCAGTCGGTGGCGTTCTCGCCCAGCAGCAGGCAGATGGACTCCAGCGCCACCTTGACGATGGCCGGCGGGTTGCCCATGGAGCGCACCTCCACCAAGTGCTGCTTCTTTATAGATTTCACCGCTGCACGTATGCAGGTAGCAGTGTTCCGTCGCCGCCACCCACCCAGCGAGAGCGACAGAGTACAAAAAGAGAGAAACAAAAAAGGCGTTTAGCTGACTGTGTCACATGCGGCTGGCGTTATTGTAACATGTTCTCTAGATACGCGCGAGCGCGCGCGCGACTGAAAGAAATTTTTTGTTAATGACCATCTAATAACGACGATGCTTAGCGATGTTAGTCACATACGAACATTTTCGGGTTATTAGTGTGCCTTACGAAGATGCCGTTTAACATTACATATAGTGATTGTAGCGTTAAGTAATTCACATTAATAACAACAGTCACATATGCGGGCAAGCTTAGCGTATTTACAATATTAAGTTCCATAATCTAAGTAATATAAAACTATTCATTCATAACAGTGAGAAATAAAAAATGACTAACTGTAAAATACAATACAAATGCTTAGTAAAATATGAGGTTACAACGAGTCATATTCGTATCACAATCATATTCAATGCACTAAGTACACTAAAATGTTTTTGCCAATAAATAGACTGAGAAGTATGATAATAATAATATAACAACGCTTGCTATCTACGGTTACATTCCGTTAACGATTTGATATTGAATACAGAAATAAATAAAAACTCTATATTTTATTCGCAGGAGGTAGCACATCGTTTTATCAATCATCATAATACTCCTTATATTTACCATTAATGACAATATTGATAAAAATTAAATAAATTCTTAGGTTATACTTATACGAAAAGGCAGGACACTCAATGTTACGTACAAATTTAGACGCACTCGTACAATTCAATATTGACAATACAATGCGCAACCTCGATTAGCGTAAGCAGGACAACACTAACGTGATGTTCTCAGTCTCGAAGTTAACAATAGTGGATATGAAGTTGTCCTTCATGACGGCGGACCGGATGCCTTTCCACGTGTCGCTCTTCTCACCGAGCAGCGTGCATATCGACTCCAGCGCCATCTTCACCACGGACGGCGGGTTCGCCATCGAGCGCACTTCCACCAGCTGTTGCTTCTTGATCGAGCGTACCGCTGTTGTTTGTAACCATCTCCATGTTTAATACTATAAGCTGCATCCCCTTCTCGTACACTCAATTATTGACTTTGAACCCAATTTCCTATGAACTTTTAAATAAAAACAATTCTCGTATCCCAATCTTCAACTGCGATGTTTAGGCGTTAATAAATAGTTGTTTTTTTAATTAAGTACAATGCAATCGTGTTTGAGACTGTTGTTTACCGATTTAATTATGCAAGTTACACAATTCAACTGCGAAATATCAATGTACATATGTTAATTACAATAGTAATTACACTCGTAATAGTTAGGCAAATTCAATACACATTTAAGTGGATTAGGCATCTTTGTAATGTTCAAACTACAACTTGAGCAACCATATAAATAAAGTCGAAAGCAAATCGAACATTTATGTATATCTCCAAAATAATACCATTGAGTATATTTATAAATATTTACATGGTTGAACAAGTCCTAACATAATGGGAAGTCGTCGTAGTGACTGTTTATTCTTCGAATGAGCAACAGGTACATGTAACTCTACGGTCTTGACTCTAAATGAAATCAATTTACAGTTAAATGTAAGAATGCTAATAGCTTGGTGATAATATTGTATAGGGTCGAACCGTTTTGCGCCTCAATGACAGCTGGTTCCACCTGAGCTAAGTCGGCCATTACATCTCTTCGCTTGGCTTCGATTTCCTTAGTTTGTTTCTCAAGGGCGACCTGTTCATAGGCAAACATCACATTAGATATTTCATAAAGTCCACACGTTGTTAATCATTTTCCTCAACGGTCATACCTGAATTTCTTGACTTTCTACTTTTTTCTTTTCGGCTTCTTGCTGATCTTTGACCATTTGTCGGAGCTTAGCGTTGGCTGCTTCGTTTTTGTGTTGAAGTTCCTACGAACATTTTAAGTATAGTGAACGTCTCAGTTTCAAAACGCAAAGTAATTCTTACCTTTTACATAATATCTTTCATCGAAGACAAAAAATCAACACTTTAGTAAAAAAATTAAGTTTTGAACATATTATAAATATTTTTTTTTATTTAATTGAGTCTTTCACTTTATTATTAATAAGAAGATACCTGTGACTTGACAGCGAGACTCTTCTGCATTTCTTCAACCTGTTCGACAGTTTCTGCTATCTTCCCCAGACCGACGTTCAAGTGAAGCTGCTGTTCTTCCAAGTCGGCTCTCTTCTCGGCGTATAATTTGACCATTTGCTGGATGAAGTCTAGGTAATGCCTGCACGAAACGTACAATATAAAATAAAATTAAAGCCAAAAAACAGGGTTATCTTAAGAGTTAAGAGAGCAAATGCCCCTTTCATAATTAAGGAATAGCAACAAAACATGAAGGTGGTTGCGTGATTATCTTTTATGGGTTGCACATAAAACGGATATGTGCAACCTTGAATAGTTGAGTAAGTTGTTGATGTTATGTCTAGTTGATGTAAGAAGAATTTTGGCTTTATAAAGTATATTAATTTCGTTCGTTAGTGTATATACATGAGAGCGACTTCGACCTACAACTCATGTCCGTGCATGTCTACGGGCGTACCTGGGCGTGATGGCCATTGTGCGGTTGGCGCGCTTGGCGAGGCGGGCGTTAGCGCGGTGCAGCGTCTGGTGCACGTACACGCACGCGTTGACGACGGCGTCGCGGTGCGCCGGCCGCGCGCCCACCTCGCCGCACGCCGCGGGGAACGCGTCCGGGCACACGTATTCAGCCGACTCTAAGTCCATGCGTGTCGTGAACTCCTTGCCCACCTGCAAATAATCAAATAGTGTATAAATATTGGACTAATTCTTAAGAATTCTGATCATCTCTCAATAATGGCTAATAGCTTTGCGAGAGACATTTCTGTCTGTCTTACTAGCAACGGATGTAATGGAAAAAGATTGTCAATCAATCGTAAAAAAAAGATCAACAATATGCGTATTTTATATAATATTAAAAAACATTTCCTTATTCATAACAAAGGTTTAAAAACCGTCTACAAAAAACATACTTTCAGTTACTATCTTACAGTAATAAGAAAAGGTACCTGGAAAAGCGCACCATCGCTCCAATCACCGAACCAATTGAGCACGCATCTGTTGAAGAGCGCGGGCGACGTGGCCGCGCGGTCTTTTAAGCCCTCCGAAGACGGATTCATAGTGAACACGACGTGAAGATTGCGCATCACTTGCCCAGTGAACCTGTGTTTTAATGTACATTTTTATGTAACTGTCGTCGCCATAGGAATACATTAAAGATTGTAGTTCTCTTAACAATTTCTTATGTATGCACTGCACAACGTATCGAAACTTATTAAATTTGTATTCAGAATAATATAATTAAACTAAAATAAAGTGTGTCACATATGTTTAGAATATCTTGAATCGGACGACTTAAGAGATAGTTAATTGAAATGACAATACTTTTTTAATTAATTTGTTAGACCATCATCAGAAATATGACGTAGTTACCATTTGTACAATTCGTCGTTCGAATCGAGCATAAGGCCTTCACGTTGAGCACCTTCTTTGCACTGAGTCATCAACGCAGCGAATTCGTCGCCCTCGAATAAACCAGGAACCTAAAAAAAATTATTTGGAAATTTTTATTCTGAATAATTTAAATGTAGGTCTAAATAACTTATTACAATAAATAATGTTACATATGTACCTCTCCATTAGCCAGTAAAGTGTTCATCCTTTCAAGGAAGCCACTGTCAAGTACGTTGGACTCGTCGAGGATGAATGCAACCTTCTCATCTCGGCAGCCTGCGCGTCGGAGAACCGAACGTAGATCTTCATCGAAGTCTGCACCGGTGTATTTGTTGTGCACCTGTAAGTAGTTTTTGAATGTAGATACTATGACATAAGGTTTTAAACAAATAAATTGCAGACTGTATTTTGTCCTTGGTAACTGATTGAACCGCCAGTGACTACAATTGAGTAATTAATGAAAACAATGGGTTTCTAGCCAAAGATAGATACATAAAAACAGACTAGTTTTCATGATAACAAGAAGAATGTAGGCAAGTATAAAAACAAATCTACCTTATTTTCCGCCACATGGCAGTTTTTATACTTATTATAAAAACTGCCATGTACTGTTATGTTGTGCAGAGGTCGTGCATAGGTAAGTTACTTCAACATAGGCTCCCCAGCATACAATTCTTACTAAATGAATTGCCATAACTGTTTCATGATTAAAATGACAATAAAGGAGTGCACGTTTGTGTTGAACAATTTCACCATCAGTTCATGAGTTGAGAAAAGGTTTGAAAAACACTTTTGCTAAAAATCTAACAATCCTACCTTAATCTGGAAGATGCTCAACCCGTTCATCCAGGCGACGAAGCGGCTGAGCGTGGTCTTGCCGGCGCCCGACACGCCGATGAGCAGCAGGTGCCCCTGCGGCTGCCGGAATATTCGGTCGATACGTAATACGTGCTCCAACACTTCGTCGAACAGCACCAGTGGCACGTCCAACTCCTCTTCGTAGAATACCTTAAAACAAATACATATTTTGCACATAGATTTACAGGTGACCGCCGCTCGGGGAAGTACCACCGCCACACCCAATTCTACCGTTAAGCAGTTTATTATGTTTCGGAAGAAGGGTGTGGTTGCCGAAGCTCGCTAAATACGTTGGAACGCATCTATTTGCGATATCAGGTAGGACTAAGGTGGATGTCCATAGGTTGCAGTGGCCAGGTGGACTGCATGCTCGTTTGCGGCTTTTATTTACGAAAATAAAGAAATTTCGGAAGAAACGTGTGGTAGTCTGAAGACACGTTAAATATTGGTACAGTACGGATGTCAACGAATTGCAGAGACCATTTAACATCAGGTACGTTTTAAAAACAGTTTTATAAATGCAATCAGTAAATGTTTACCGAATAGCCTCAGCCTCGAAAACAGTCTTAAAAACAACCGTATGCAGCGTCAATTTTAATGCAATACTTGATAGTGCAATACGTAGTGCAGCAGGGCATTTGGGCGGTCAGTGAAAAAAGGAAGGTTCATTGACAAATTTTTAAAAACTAAATTTCTCCCGTTTCGAAAATTAATACAATGAACCATCAAAGACAACTCAATAAAAACAATATGCTTAGTGGATACGAACCTTCAACCTCGCCTTGACATATTCACGCAGGTGGTCTCTCTGTACGGGCACGTAATCTTTGCTTAACCAGTTGCTGTACAGTATTGGACGTGTCAAAGCTTGTTCCCTATTGATACCTAAAATACAAAAGCAATTTGTATATACACAAGTATTTATGTTCATTTTAGTAAAG
>DWNH01002272.1:0-10042 GCA_018249895.1 Tiana niger | reverse complement strand
GTATCTCTAACTGATATGTTTTACAACTTCAATAACGTGCCACTTGATAAAGTGTTCAACGAACTGAGATTGTCCTCGGAAGAGTTCGGCGACGATGAGGTCGATTGTTATCTACCTAGGTTTAAAATTGATTCTAAATTAGATCTTACAAACACGTTAAAGACTATGGGTATCCGGGATTTGTTTGACGAAAGCAGGGCTAGGTTGCCGTACATGTCACGGTTTCCATTATTTGTTTCGAATATCTTGCACAGGGCAGAGATAGAAGTAACTGAAGAAGGTACAACTGCTTCAGCGGTGACCGTAGCAGAGTTTACGAACCGTATAGGAGTTATAAGGTTCGAAGTGAACAGGCCCTTCTGCTATTTGATCGTCGAGAAGACAACAAACTCTATAGCATTTGGTGGCATCTATCATATTCCAAGCCTTTACTAAATGCTAGACTCGTTATTGTGTCATTTTGAGTCATAAGTTAATGGAGTTAATAATTACAACCGAAGAATAAAACGTGATATTTTGTTGTGACGTGTTTAAACAGCTTTTTTATATGTTTTTTAAATGAATACCTACATTTGAAAATCAAATGAATCTCGAATATCTGGGTAAGACATTTATTTTTAAGTTGTAGGTATATATTCGTAATGCTGTAGGAATTATAAACAATTTTTTTGTAATAGTCTTGTAAATGTTTGATAAAAAATAAATTATGTTTGTTAAAAATATTATAAGTAATTCTTGTCAAAACAAATGAGGAATTAATATAATCTGTTCTATTTATTTAAAGGCTAGCTTATAGCTAATAGGTACCTTTGACAAATCTTCCGTTGAGTGTTCAAGTCATGATTAGTGGTCATTAATAATTATTTACATGATTATTTTACATACAAGATAAAGATGTTGCAGTCTTGTTATAGAATCAGTCATTTTGCGAAACGTACTCAATATACTTTATTAATCCAAAATATATTACTCTAATTCGTGTGGTTGTATCAATGTGTTTAAAGAAACGAAATTCAAAGCTTTCTTATCCGAAACTTAAATAAAAATGTTGGTATAAATATTTTTAGGGTATTTTATACCAGCGGTATAAAATTATTTATACAAATATTTATAACAATTTACCTATTTTATACTAATGGTAAAAAAAGAAAATTAAAATCAAATGGTGCTCCAGACAGAATAGAAATTGAACAAATATGCTTTATTTATCTATATATCTTTATTTATCTATATATCTATACGTGAATACGGATACGTGTGTTCCGTGCGTCCCTTGGTAAGGTATAGTTTTAAAATATTTTATATTAAATATTGAAAACTTTGGATCCCTTTTTAACCACATTGCGGGAACAGAGATATGTGAAATTTGGCATAGTTAAAATTTACGTCGAGAAAGAGTGCAGAAACTTGAATTTATATATAAAACGCGTTACAAACATATTAAAGTACATGCAATAAAACAGTAATGTGCGCATCATCCGCTAATAGATAGCGTTACCTGTATTATTTAGCCAATGCAGTCGTTCTCAACGTCAAATTGGCCACTAGTATACATAGAAATGCATTAAAAACTCTTTATCTTCTGCAGTTTGAATTTCGGTCTACCATTCCGGTAGGTCCGGGTTCGATTCCCGCACGCACCTCTAATTGTTCGATGTTATGTGCGTATTATACAATAATTATCACTTGCTCTTTGGAGAAGGAAAACATCGTGACGAAACCTGCATGCCAAAGTTAAAAAAAAAAATTCAGGCATTTCAGGAAGGCATGTGAAGTCCACCAACCCGCACTTGGCCAGCGTGGTGGACAGTGGCCTAAATCCTTCTCATTCGAGAGAAGACCCGTGCCCAGCAGTGGGACTATGATGGGTTGATGACAATGATATGTTATTCTTGGATAAACAACCTGGTTCACAACAACCTGTAATATAGAGTTCTGTATAGAGAGTATCTATTAGAGACACTGTAAGGCCTACAGCAATTGATAATTAATTTATATTACGTACAATTTACATAGATAACGTAGGTTTGATAATACAAGCAAGGGTTTTCCCGGAAAGGGAACACTGTCCCGTCATATATATGGAAATAAATTGTAATTAAAACTTGTGTTAAGTACAGTATGATTCTAGCCTAAATCTTATTACGATTATCTTAATCTAATTACTTACATGTAAAACTAGGAATTATACCTACCCTATATACCTTTTTTTTAATTTATTGAGATGAACAAAAATGTTGTTAAGTGACTTGTTAGAATCTCTATTATTCAAACTCTTTCGTCATAACATGAACATAAAATACCTACAGTACAAATATTAACCTTACCACGGTCATTACCTTCTTTGATATGTAACCTTCGATCGATGGAAAACTTTTGACACGACGGCATAAGAGTTTACCTACATGACAATCATGTTGTTTGGGGAAAAATCTACGATGTTTTGTCCTATGCCTTTCCACTTTCAATGCTAAGACAACTTGTAGAATATTTATTGGCAGGCATTTCTTTTGTAAATTGGATGTATAGTATTATATTACTGTTTATCAATGTTTATTGACATGTGGATATAACTTAAAATTTAGTGGTTAAAATGGTTAGAATATCATGGCTTATAATTTTTTAACGTAATATGCGTATGAATATATGAATTAATTCGTTCGAGAAATATTGTCAAAAAAAGCGTATAAAGTATATTTTGAAAAAAATGCACCGCGAATCTCCAATTACGTCGATGTAACATGTTAGTTATATACCTAAAGAAATGTTATATGAATTATGAAGTGTCAGTAAACAATAATGTACAAAATATTTACAATAGATATATGTATGTAAATAAAGATAATGATTTAAAATTACTATTGGAATTCGATAAAAGTTTTATTTCGGATGTTGGTAAAACAAATTAAATTTGCTAATGTACCAACTGTTATAACTACATTAGAAAAACAATTGTCCCTGCCTTCAACTTCTTCCAAAGCTTGTTTGTTATTCCTTCCAATTTCGGTCGGGTTTAACGCCCCAATTTGCAAGATAAACCCTGAAGCAGTAGAGAGGTCATTGCTCAGACATTTAAATATTTGATCATGAATTCGTCAAGTAAATTGGAGTTTCGGATTTTATTAATTATTTACCTCTGTAAACGTACAATAAAGAAGGTTGAAACGTTGAATTCGATTAACTCAAATTTAAGAATACCCTCTAGAAAAGTCTGAGTCTACGCCTAATATTGTGCCTATGAAACTATTTATATGACTATACCTATCAATTAACCGGTCAACAATTATTCTGTACTGGCTAATGTATTCAGGAAAAAAGATAGCATTCTTGGATTGATAATAACAAAATGTAATCGTAATCAGCTAATCACTAAGAGATTAAGCATTATTTTACTCAGGTTATTTTTGAAATTATTTTGAAGGTCATCCCACCCATGTTTTCTTCTGCCTACCCTAAGTACTAATACCTTTCATGACATTAAATTTGTGTTCTTGTTTCTATATGCCACATGAAATATATGCCACAGCGACATTTTGGTGTGAATAACATTTTGCGTTGCTTTCGCTACGTCATCAGGCATAATTCTTACGATATTAATGTTTACACTGACCTTGCACCCAAACAGCTAAACAACTGTAATGTATTAAAAAAACGTTATGAAAAAAACTGTTCTCTAATTCTTATAGTAGCGTAGCCGGCTCTATGTGCCGAGGTTTTTCCAAACAGGCAATAGAAGATTCAATCAAGGATGGTATAATTTATTTAAGGATGGTAACGCTAAGGAAACTCCTCTGACAATGCAAAATACACATAGCCAACAGTATCACTTACGACCTTGTGTGCTTGTGTGTTAATCTACAATATGAAAATAATTTGTTCCAATAACGACGTGTTTACATTATTGGAAACACAAAGCTAAGAGGCAGACGCTTGTTTACGATAACGCTGAATCACTTAAAGCTTCCCTGTATGCGATCGTACATCAAAGCGTGAAAAACACTCTTCCAGGAAATAAACTGGCTGTCAACCTAAATTAATATTTTATAACGCACTAGTCAGATCCGTGATCACAAATATGCTATACAGTAACGATAACAGTAACGCGGAAGAGATACCGACAGATAATTTTTTTTATCACTAACATAAAAAGTATTGTATTTCAAAATGAACATTAAATATAATATTAGGAAACACTTTTTCCATGAGCAAAGACTTAAGTATAGATAACTAATGAAAAGTTATTGCAATTATTATTTTTGTTGTTGATAACTAAGGTCAGTGGGTACCAAAACTAAAACATTTACATGTCGTTTTATGAGATAGTCGATTGTTTAACATGCCGCGGCCCGTGATAGGGGAGAACAACCGCAGCCAGGAGGAGTTGCACAGTAGAGCGCATAAAGTAGTATCTATCCTGGGACACATTGCCGGTCACAGTTGTGATGGACACGAGTTAAGAGTGAAAATCCCTCCGAGATGGGTTCGGATCAGCTGGACGCCACTGGCCGTGTCGCGGAAGTCTGCGCAAGCGCAGTGACGCCTTGGCTTGGGACACCGTCAGGTTTTATTCTGTAGGTGTCCGACATTACCTCCGTCGGCCAAATGGCGGAAAGTACTCGTCCCGAGAGTTAAAAAAAGCGTAATTTAAAGTGCCATTAGACAGGTGCTCGTGGAGAATATTAGGTAAAAATCTATAAGAATATCTTATGCATTTAGCAGTTTAACAAACGCTATGTATAGTGTCAACTAAGGTTATGTAAGAATAGAGTCTTCGACAATAAGATTACTTACGTGTGTGTTAAAAAAAGATGCTAACCTTTGACATAATAATATAATGGTGTTATGTCAGTTGTACCTACTTTAGTATGGTTAAAAACATACAGCAATATACTATAACAAAGACTGTATTCCGACTTACCTACCCATTGTAACGCGTTTTCTTATCGTAATAAGATTGCATAATTAAAGCGTAAGATTAAAAACAATAATTACCGAAACACTTAATTTACTGAACAATCTAGCCTTTTGACATTATTATAAACTCTCTACATTATTATAAACATTATTATAAGTTCTCTAAGCCGCAGCGAGTCACATGTCTAAGGAAGGTTTGGCGACAAATAAAGGAAGTAGGTACCATAAATATCAGATATTACGAGGTTATGACGTCATTACGTTACGACGTATTACCTAAATAATTACACTTTCATCCACCCACGGTACATTTAAGTAAAATTGGTAACAACGCGAAGCTTTCCCGAGTGGAAGTCTTTCAACCTTTATTATCAACAACTTTATTTTGCGTCAACGGATAAATAACAAAAGAAAAGTTTTCATCCTAAAAACATAAGAAATGTTTTCAACCGTTTATCTATAAATACGAACAACTTAGCTCACGCGTGTCTATTTTTCAGGATTGACCTATCCAATATACTTTTTCATAAGGTCAGTTGTAACATCGTGACGGAGTGTAAGAAATAAACAAGAGTTGCGCCATTTTTATTTATAAAGAACGTGTAAACTTTCAAGAAACTTTTATTGATAAAAAAAAGTATAACGTTGCAAAACAATCTTTGTAAACATGTTGACGCGCAAATTTTTACGTGATGACGTTAGCCGGACGTCAGGCGGATTGGACTTCGTGGGATGGTGTCACGTCGCGACGGGTGTGTCGCAATTTTGGCAGACGGCCACAATGACAAAACTTTGTAATATTAAAAGTGTGCGAACCTCGAAAGGCCATTGATTAACAAGAAACATTATTAATTTTCCTGAAAATTCAGTCGACTTTTTTTTCGTTCATCAGAATTCCTGGACATGTAAGCCATAACATGTTCGATATGATTTCATAGATCACCTACAGTTTGTCAAAAACTTAACGTCATTGCGAAATTAACGAATACCCTTTGTAATTGAATTTGTAAAATACATGGATAACAAGATGTTTTTTAACCTGGAACATAGGCTGAATAAAGACAATATCTACGATGTAGAACGAACATTGGAATTTAGAACAATATCTTCGAGACGTTTCTGAGATATTCTCACTAATTTAGACACAGGTCAAAGGTTAAAAAATCAGATATTGATTAAGCATTACCGCCCCGGCGAAGCGTAGAGGGTGCAGAAGGCACCATGGCCCCGAGCGGCGTGTGAGTAAGGGCGGCGCCAAGCACAATTTTTTTACACCTGCCTTTAGTAATTTCGGTTCAAGAAAAGCTTCTCTAAAGTAAAACAATAAAAAAATCATAGATCACCCATATATGTATGTATATCCACGTTGAGACTGATAGTCTCTACGTAGTAGTCTAGATCATTAATTTATTCTGTATAAATTGTATAAAGGATTATGATATGAAACAAAAAACACGAAAAGTATATTTTAACTGACTAAGAATTTATAGACACTTAGCTTGACTTTTACTAATTTTCTTGACTAATAACTGCAATAGAGGGCGAAGACCCGGTCAAATTTAACTAGATGCACATTGTTAATCTCATATACCACATATATAGGTATATCCTGGGCAGGACCAATGTTAACGAGTATTCAAGATCCAAAGTAAAGCAAATAAAAACATTAGTTACATATTATTTGTTGTTACATTAGTGTTATAAATTTTCACAATATAATTATTTTAAAACACGATAAACGTAAAATTTTACAGGTCCTCGATTTCACTATCATTTTGCAATTTTAATTATATTGCTTTAATTTTCCGGTAGGTACTTACTTTTAATTGAAATTATACTTCAATTAACTAGTAAGCGACCAATGATATCAGAGAATAAATGTCTTCATGTTTTATATAATGTAGGTATATTATCGACACATAAATAATGGTAGAAATTTTATTCAAACTTATTGGCAACAAACATCCTTTGATTTTTCTTATCTATGCCTACTGGATTTAAAAAATCATTGTAAAAATGGATTAAGTTAATAAAAGTTACCGATATCAAGCAGACAAGAGACAATAACGGCAATGGAAATAAGTATACCTTTTATTACCGATGCCTATAAATTTAATATATCTAAAAGTCATAGTAAAAGGTCACGAAATGGCAATTTGACGTATAAATCACCGATCGGAAAGCATAAAAATAAGGCGGTGCTGAAACCTATTCTTTTACATTAATGGGTTCAGGAAATATAACCCCATTTCGACCCGGGGGTACTCGCCTTATCATGCTGTGTTGCAAGCCTAATGCGAACGTCCATTTGGAAATAGGGCTACAACGATATTAGATAAGATAGTAATTTTACCATAATTTCATCGGACTACTAACAAATTATTTGATTTCATCTAAATTACTTTTACAATGTTTTAAAGTACACTCGCTTATTGATTGAAGCTGTAATTCATTAAAGCTATATTTCAGTAATATGTAAAGCTTGCATGTCTATCACACAAAGAATAAAATAAGTATAATTATTTTTCCTATTTGTTAACGTCCTCAATCTGTTTTCTATTTGTACCTACAAAGTCTCTTTTTATTACAAGTTAAGATTTAGAAGAAACCTAAGCTTTCGCTTTACCTTTACTATAATAACAAGAAACATTCTTTAGGAATAATTGTAAAGAAGTTAAATTAGGTGTTGCAGTAATTCAATCCCTATGAAGCTTGTTTTAAGCAATTAGTTTTAGAAGTAGATAAATAGAGCATTAGCATTAGCTTCTTCGCCATTTTTTCGCATTTATAATATTAGTAGGATTATAATAATAATAATAATTTATTCATAAATAAAATTTACAATAATTTAACAATTATTGACAATGATTTGCTGCAACTATGTATATATAATAAAACATGAAACGTATTACAAGTGGATTAGCTAGAGTTCGTTGACCTATAGATAATAACAATTAGGTAGTTTTCGTAACGAATAAATAAGTGATACAGCCAATCTACGTTATTAATAAGCTATACATACCTACTAGAACAAAACAGTATAATTTTTTAAAGTTTATAAGGAAAAATTTAATATCTATCAAATTATTAAATTAGGCCTTGACTGTGAACCCCAAAAAGAAAAATTGGTAAAGTATTTTTTATAGTTGGCACCACCGGATACTACCACCGCCACACCCAATTCTACCGTAAAGAAATTTTGTGTTTCGGAAGAATGGTGTAGCTGCCGGAGTTCAATAAATACGAGGTGTCCGTCTTAGTCCTCAGAAGCAGCAACAAATCTATTTACGATCTCCGGTAGGACTAAGGACTACTGCCTGAGGTTTCATATGTACATATGTCCATGGGTGGCAGTAACCACTGTAACCTGGTGTTAAGTAATTACAACCCATTGACTCTATGCTCGAAAAAATATCTAAAATACGTAGTAATTTGTTTTCTATAGTAAAAATTGTTATATTACCTACTGACCGAAATTTATTTGTATAATATTAGTATTACTACGAACTCGTATTTATTAAAGTCTCGGTTTGACATTGATTTAAAACTTAAGGTAAACTACCTACTAAGTTGATCTTCAATGTCATTGCTAAGTTATTTCCAAATTTGTTATTGTGTCGTAACCATGTGGTTTATTACATCTATTAGTGTATTATTTAGCATAGGTTAGTTTATAAAACAGCCTACTGTCAATATGGATCGAAAATTTACTATTACGGTAAGAAAAAAAATATTTTTAAGCTTGCGTACCGGACGGATGGACCTTCGAAAAGATATCTTCGATTTGTAAGCGATAGGAATATTTTAATAGAGTTCTTAGAAGAAAAATCGGAGTATGTGAGAATTCTATTTATCAAAACTAGTTCCTTATGAAAAGTAAATTAAACAATAATGTTCAGGAATACACATTAAATACAACAATCGACAACCCGTATAACTTGATAACCTCAATATAACTACAACAGTAGGTGAACTGCTCAAAAGAGCGATAAATTACTTTGCCTCCTCTAATAAGTTATATGAAAATCAGTAATTCATACCGTCGCCGCCACGAGAAAGTATCGGGAGATATACTTCTTCGTCCTTTCAGCCAGACTTGTCGGATGCTGGCTAATGGAAGACTCTCCCTTCTAAACGCCCAACTCACTTTCGGCCTTCGGGATAAACTTGGCGATGGAAGCCGTTCATGGTCACTTCCAAACTCCATTTGTTATACAGTTTAAAGTGGAATTTCATCACACGTTATTAACCAATTAACAGGGGGTATATTTAATATTAATTCGCAGTAAAGAAACTTTAACAAACGCGACAAAAATAGCACAACGCCAATCATACACTAGCATCCTTCAAACCTTATCGTTTGAGTCTGTTTCGTATTTACATATGCAGATAGGGGAGAATTTGTAAATAATGAATTTTATTATATGTACGACTGTATAATTAATACGGTTTGTTATCAAAGAAAACATAAACTTATCACTAGATTTAAGTTTTTTTCTAGTAGTAGCAATTACAAAGCCGGCCGTGCTTTAAGACAACAGTCGACTTTCGACCGCGACACGTGACCTTCATTGTATGTTATACTGACGCAATTGTAAATTATTTAATGTGGCATTTGAGATAAAAAAAAAATACAGTATACGAACATAACAGTTTGGTAGAACATAACAGTTGCAAGCCTTGCGTGGCTCCCGTGTATTGCGATTCTAATCTAATATCTGCATGAAGAGATTCGAGAATAATGTACATAACGCGTTTGTTTATTATAACGCGAGAGCTGCGGGGGTTACGATAAATATGTAAATAGATAGGACGGAAAAAACATGATGAAAAAACGGTAAAAAGAAAACGTGCTACTTACTGTCCCAGGTAGGAAGTTGAGGGTACCCGAAGATGGTGTCGGCGCGGGCGCTCCGCGTCGCTGCCGTCGCTCGCCTCCTCAAGCCCGACAGCGCTGCCCGAACCACCCGCCGACCTGAGGTGGAACTGACTGTAATATCGGTAGGTACAGGTAAATAAAGTATAAAGGTGAGAAAAATGTTGCTGCGAAAATAGCTACGTTTACATAATAGAATAGGGTGTGGAGAGATCTACAAAACAATTCCCTAAGATATCTAACGTTAATTAC
>DWNH01002271.1:0-10043 GCA_018249895.1 Tiana niger | reverse complement strand
TTATTATTATTTTTATATAGTTTATGTTACTTACTGCTGTTGGATTACCTAAATAAATAAATAAATAAATAAAATAAGTTTTTTGTTAAAATTTTTGTTTATGTTGAATAAAAAGCAAACGAACATGCAGACCTCTTGGTGTTAAGTGGTCATTGCAACTTATATATTGCAATTTATATTATTTATTAGTAAATTATATTTTAACTGGTAACTATATACCTAATATATTTTTATTTTAATTATTATAAAGGTTGCCTGGTAGCGATCGCTGCTTAGCAATAAGCAACGATCGGTTTATGCATATTTAATGTTTCTTTTGTGTTTATATATTTGTTATATGTTTCCTTTTGGTGCCAACAAAGAGTACCTATGTACTGTATATTTTTTTCTGCGTAACTATCGCGAATTTCTTCTAAGATAAATGTGCATATACAGACGGACTGATAAAATTGTCGAAACTTAGTTTAATATAAGTAAACTATATTTTTTGTCCTGGTTCAGTAATAACTCTTCGTTGAACACAATTACGGATGATTCATTATATTATTGTTAAAAATATGCGCGGAAGTGTTTTTTGTAACTCGCGTTAACGATAGAGTTAAACATACAGTTTAACTTCTCACAAATATAATAAAATGGTCTCACAGATTTTATTTTCGTAATGAATGTAAAGTATCTCAATAAAAGTTAACTAAATATTTGTAAAAAAAAATTCTCAAAACTTTTTTAATTCCGTATCATTCATTCATACTATATAGAAGTTAAAACGTTTAAACTACATAGTATAAAATACTTTAAAACTTTAAAAGGTTATTAGAAAGTTGTAAATTATAAACTACAAGCAGTGTTTTTAGCGAAAGTAACTCTGTCTGTCTGTCTATGACGCTTTCACGCCTAAACCACTGAATCGATTTTGATGAAATCTGCTACAGAGGGGACTGAAGATGATTTTTTTGCAAAATATAGGGTAGGAAATGTGCAGGGTGTTTAACGTGGGCGGTTCCGCGGGCACAGCTAGTATTACAACATGTTACAACTTACCAGATCCAGAAATGGTGTTGAATTGTTCATTTGCTAAGAACACTTCGAAGTACCGAGTGAAGTCGCCCGTGGGATCCCACCGGGAGGAGAGCTTCGCCCATTCTTCAGGGTACTCGAACTTTAGTCTTTTGATGATTTTCACTGCTGTTTTCTTCTGTCTCTCTGTGCATCGTATGCATTTTGTTCTTAGCGCTTCCGGTAGTAATCCTGCAAAAAATTTGTTTGTATTATTATGAAGTTCAAAACTAAACTTACGTAAGTATATCAACGGTTACTTTAAATACAAGGAATTATATTATATAGATAAGTAAGCGCTAGAAGTGTGGCGGTAGTACTTGCCCGGGCGACAGCCTACCACCTACACAAATTTCGTCAAATATCTTTATGTAGGTACAAATAGTTTCCTGTTTATACCCTTTTTGTGTGGATCTCGCAAGGGTTAAAGGTGAACAAGGATTATAGTTATCAAAGTTATAGCTATAAATCATCATAAAATATTTGGTGGTTTTCCTTTAAATTTTTACGAACACCATTTTTTTCAACCGGTTATTTTGTGATATTAGTATTAAATATACAACAACATATTAGGTTCGGTAGATATAGGACAATATAATAATGCTGCGGTTTGCTAATAGCTTTTGCTAATAGCTTTATTTTGATCAAAATTACACAATTATTCAACATTATCAAGATTAAACTTCCATTAGAAAATTGGCAATATTAAAAATTCATTCATTAATTTTAATTATATACATCGATGGAAATCATAGAGGTATAATAGATAGAGTAGGGGAGCCAGGCTTCGAACTGTTCCTCAGACAGAGAGAAGATAGACTTAGACTGGTCACTTTACACATATCTTTTTTTTTTCTTTGGAATGGCGTCTAGGTTTTTGGCCGTTTTGATATACATATAACTTAACTACTACAAGTTAATAACAATAAAACTGATTTTTTTAATGCTTACGCATTTGTTACGTCAAAGATTTTGTTATTCAGGCTACGTCAGACAAAATAATGGCTGGGCTGTGGCGACATGAGATTGAATATAAACAATTTCCGTGTATAGACAACAGTATAGCAACAATAGACAACCGCAAACTGATGATGAACAATTTTTTATGAGCAAACAATTTAATATCATTCGTCTGTTTATATGAAAGAGATTAAGATTCGTTATTTCATTTAATACAATCAAGTATTAGCTATATCTATCGGATAAAGTTGAATAGTTATTGTTAGCAGGACTATCTTTAATAATATTGAGACATCTGTATCTAATGTTTTCTGTTTGTTTGTATTGTATTCTGTTTGTTGGTTTCATTCATATATGTATCAAGATAGTTATGTATGTAAATTTTATATATATATTTGTTCAACATTTTATTTATAAATTTTGTACAACAGCCATAAATTTAACGTTAATATTAATATGGCACTTAATAGCATAACTTAGTAAGGCGTGACGCGGAAAAAATTAATTTATCTATTCTGTTAAAATAAAACGATAATATTTTTAGAGCATAAGATACATTCCGTTGCTGTAATATTCCGCTCACCAAATTTATTATATCTAATGCCAAATAACGTTGGTAGAAAATGGTGTAATTCAATCATTGGCCAAACGTAACATATTTGGCCAATGGTTAAATTATAGTAAAAAGGGTTCATGTTTGACCAACGTCACGTAATGTAATGTAACTTTGCCGTAAAACTTTCAAAATGCGTATAAGTCTTATAAAATAAGACTTAAGTGACTAAGACTTAAACTAAGAAAATGTAGACTAAGAAATAAAGAGGAAAGGTTTATGATGACTGAAATACAGGCTTACTCACGTGTGTTTTTCGGGTTTCGGCTCCCGTCGGTCGGTCCGGACTGCCGTCTCCGCCGCGACCTCGTTGCGACCGACGGGAGCTCATGATTAGGTATGAGAACCTTGGTCGGGTTTGAAACTAGTCGGGCAAACCCGAAAAACACACGTGAGTCTAGGTTGGATAAAAGCGGAAATGACGTGATCCGAGAAAATTCTTTTGCATTTATCAAATCGAATAAGGCAAGAATCGAACTAGGTGTCGTGTGAATCAGTTTCTATCAGATACTTGCGTAACAGCGAGGACGATGCATACAAATGATCCCGCAACAGTCAGAACCGAACAAATGTTTGTATTATGTCAATGCGTGGAAAAATCCGGAAATGTTGCCATACATAGATTAAGAAGCCAGTTTCTGATTTTACTTCTTTTAGCATTTCACAGAAATATTTTTGTCCCCAGGAGAATGAACGCATCTATTTGCGATTTCAGTTAGGACTAAGGTACCTACTGCCTGAAGTTGCAAGTGGATGTCATGGGTTCCAGTGACCACTTAACACCAGGTGGCCTGCACGCTTGTTTGCTACTTTTATTCAATAAAAAAAAACATAACCTGACCAAAGAATTAAATAAATAAATATCTTGGGACAAACCACGCACGGCCATCTGATCCCAAACTAGACAGAGCCTGTACTATGGTAACCAGACAACTGATAAACTTAAATAATTTTATTTTAAATTCATAGCCACATACAGAACAATTATTCATGCTTATTACATAAACATAACCTGGGTGGGAATCGAACCCACGACCTCCCGCTTAGCAGTGAGGTTCACTAATCACAACACCAGGAAATCATATTGCCTTCACGAATTATGGTAGTTTCAAGCTATTTTTAGGTATACATATCTAGTAAATACTTACTAAATCAATAAAAACCTTCACTTCCTTCCTTCAATTAGTCATTGTATTGAAATAATGCTGGGTTATTCGTGAATATAATAGACTTAAAGGCATCATGCAATATACAAGTAGGTATTGTAAATTTATAGCTGACTGACCTAAGTACCATGTTTTAAGGCGTACTTGAGGCAGACATTAGGTATAAGATAAATATCTTGGGACAACTCACACAAGGTCATCTGATCCTAAACTAGGCAATTAGGCCTGTGCTATGGTAACCAGACCACTGATATATATATTTGGTGAATACTTACATACTTATATAGATAACAAAACACCCAGACACAGCAAATAATCATGCTCATCACACAAACATTTGTTCTGGGTGGGGATCGAACCCACGATCTCCTTTTTAGCAGTCAGGTTCGTTAACCACTAGACCACGAGGCCAGGTATAAGTCTCCCTCCTTACCCGGGCACTCGTAGGGGAATCACTATCCCCTGGTGTTTCTCACCCACTTAATGAGGCGGGGTTGCGGTATGTGTTATTCCAGGTTCTGAATTACCGGTGTACCAAATTTCAACGAAATGGATCTAGCCGTTTTTGCACGATTGAGTAACAAAATCCAAACACATAAACATACAAACCTTTCTATTTACAATATTAGTAGCATTACCGACGTGGGTCCTAGTCCATTTGGTTCAAGCTATCAATGAATTGATCTTGGAAATGTGATACTAGGTGTGAACTTACCTACGTAATACTAGTTTAATACTTTCAAGATTGAGTTGTATTTCAAGATCAAGTCTTACAATTATTACACGGAACTCAGAATCAGTTCCTGCATGGGTCAGAGCTATAGCTGTGTTAATAACTGATTAATTGTATTTATAAATATGATATCAAATACATAAAATTCATTGTTTCATCTGCGTTCGTCTATTTAATACTGGATTAGGTGGGATTCTAAGCGTGTTAAAACCCTCAGTGGTTTGCTTCAACGGATAATGGGGGAGGGTCTAAGGGGCTCAAAATAGCCTCTCCCCCAAAGCATCTGAGTCCTCCATGGCAAATCTTAAATTAACTGTACCACAGAATATAGTGGGCATATCAAGAACAACACTGAATGCGGTCTTAATTAATTATTTACAAATTATATACGCTTTCCGGGAAAACATCTGATTTCATAAAAATACCCAGAATAGTTCCTAATTATTAATCTCTTCAAAAACTCACCAACTTCAATTGGCTTTATTACAACAACACTTTGATGTGGCTTCATACTCGTATTGCATTAATGAAAATTATGTTCGTAGTTTGTTTTGTTGCAACGAGTAAGGACGTTTTTAGGGCGTTTTTAAGTCAGGATTAATAATCTTGTTATAGTTATTAGCAGTCGTTGAAAGTTATTCAACTTGAAAGACGGTACAAAGTCATCTGACGGTGGACCACTGGTTGAATTATTTTTAACCGACCATAAAAATGGACGAAGGACATTTTGGGAGCCGCTTTTTTATTTTATGTTCATGAATTTTATCTTGAGTTCTGAAACGATTTGTCTGATTAGTTTTTTTTTTTTTTTTATTCGAAAGAGATATTAATATTGGACCCTGAGATCTCCTTGATTTCCGTATAAGTTGGTGCAACATTAGATGAATGTCCTTAACGACAAACTTTCGCTCGCGTGGCTATTCAGTCTAGCCATAGGCCTCGTGGTCTAGTGGTTAGCGAACATGACTGGTAAACGGGAGGTCGTGGGTTCGATGAGCACGAATATTTGTTCTGTGTCTGGGTGTAAAAAAAAATATCTGTTTAAATATGTATTTAAAAAATATGTTATTTTATGTTTATCAGTTGTCTGGTTGCCATAGCACAGGCTCTTCCTAATTCGGGATCAGACGACCGTGTGTGAGTTGTCCTAAGATATTAAAAAAAAACCTTATTCGGTTTAAGAAAGGTTGAATTTTGACTTATGTAAATCCAGATATCATTGTTTTGGCACAAAGCGCTATAATCTTTTTAAGTTTTTGTAGTAATTTGAACACATTACTAACCTAACTAACCTAACCTGTTTCGAACAGTCCAGATCTTTGGCGATCGTGATGCATTCTAAGGAATATTTCGTAATTACTGTTCTGTGGAATTTTCCAGTCACAGTGGTTGGATTTTCATATTTTTTGGTTTTATATTGTGTATTTTATTATCTGTATGCACGCTTAGGACGAACCTTGAAAGTCAATTTTGTTTGAACCAGTTTCTGTTGCTCTAGTAGAATAGTCTGAAATAAACAAGTACCTACCTGTTAACTTCGATTAAGTATCGTAAACTTGTGACTAGACCGCTTGCCGATATATTTGATGGCTAGTTTATTATTAATAACAAAAAAATATTACATTACAAGGCTACATTATTTTAAGTGTAGCGTGATGTAAATCTTATAATTTTAAACGAGCTTTTGTATATCAGAGAATATGTGTAATCGATTTCTCGATAGCCGCTCGATTTATTCGTAGAACCGCTTTCGATGAAAATAGTGGGTTTTTGAGTTACGAATTTTATTTTTCAAAAAGCCTTCATTTTCTTAACTTTTATGAAACGCAAACTATTTTTATTTATAGGCTTTTATGAAGACGTTTAACATAAATACCTATAAATATACATTACATCACTCGCACTAAAAGGAAAAAATGTATTTCCAGGAAACTACATGTCGCTTCTAAAATTTGTAATGTAACACAAAATACAATTCCTATATTGTACTAACTAATCAAGAAATTACCTGTATTATAAATGTGAATTATGAATAGAATTTAATCAGACCTTGCAATCCTTACATTGCTAACATTAATATCAGATTTAAGTTAAATGAATAGATTAATAAAATTAAACAATGTCGATTGTCTTGAACTAGTTGTTTACAATATATGTTTGTGTAATATTATGTTGCAGATATTAACCCATGCATAAAATCCTTTAAATATTTGCTTGAAGGTTAACAAGATATAAGCTTGGTACATATCAAGCTGAAGCTGCGCTGCAGACTGTATGATGTAATTGTAACTGATTTTAAAGGAGTACCGAGAGTTTTTTTCTGCCGGCTTTTTTGTCCCGATCAACAATAGCTATAAGAGCGTCTAAAGCCGATGAACTCGTAATTTTTTGACTTTCATTAAGTGTACGTAAATACCTTATAATGATTTAAACAATTTCATTGCCTTTCATTTCACTTGTATTTATATATGTACTTTATTTACTGAGTCTACTATCGATTACTATTATTGCTATTAACATAGTTTTTTGTCTGTTGATAGTTTGTTGATAATCGCAACTTGTCATTTCGTTTCGTCGTCAAAGTCTCTTGCCCCGCTTTTTTTTCCTAACATAAAAAAATGAGGTAGATACTTATTATTTTAGTGATTTCTAAGTCGATCTAGTTTTATTTCGAATGTAAATGTAAATAAAGAGTTTTAAATTCAGATGTATTTCAATAATTCAATGCCAACCATAATGTAAACGGGGCACATTGCAAATGTTATGAGTGGCTCTGATTGGCTTTTATGAAACAAGTTTTTCGCATTAACTGTAAGTATTTTTAAGTTCAAGACAATGGACATTTCAACGAGTCATTTACAACAAGTAAGTACTAAATTATGTGCACTTCAATTCGCGACATGCGTTTCAAGAAACTTTATTCTCATTAAGAATTTAAATTTCACTTACATGAGAAATTAAACATCTTATCCATTTGTATAAAAACAAAGTGAATATAAATACCATGCAAAAGCAGTAAAAAGTAGGCCGTATAGGATAGATCTTGTCTTTGTTTTTTTTTAAATTCTTGATGAATTATTATTATCATCATTAAAAAAAATCTTTATCATTGATGATAGTGACGTACCTTGCGAAGGAAATAGTAAATTAAAGATACGAGACTCACATCTCTATGTCAATATTATAACACAGTGTCACTGAACTTAGTCAATAGATCCTCGATGTTTATGTACTTACAAGCCGACTACTTAAACGGCACTTCATGTCGTCTTCTGAACCGCTACTAACGAGCATAGGTAAATACGAGTCTAAGTAAAAACCACGTATGAAATACTTTAATTCGATTTATATTTTATCTATTTTATCAATTTATGTCACAATTTTTGACCCACACCTATACATAAATTAAATGTGTATAAAAACAAATCTAAAGCAATTTACTGAATATATGTTTGTATCATAAATACAAACTAATATAAATCGATTTATTAATGAGTTTTTTAAATAAAAACTTCGTTACACATAATTTAGTCTATATGTGAAGTAACAGCCAAGCTAAACATGGAATGACCTTTATTTTCTGTGTTTACATATAGGTGTAGTAATACTCTATAATCAATCATACATGTGTATGATTGATTGTAGAATAGTGAGAGAGTATAAATAATAAATTAAATAATAAATATCTTAGGACAACTCACACACGGTCATCTGATCTCAAATTAGGCAGAGCCTGTGCTATGGTAATCGGACAACTGGTAAACATACATCAATATTTTTTAATACATATTTAAATAGATGATTTAAATGAACTTAGTATGAAATGAACTTAGCAGTTTAGACGGAGTGATGTGTGCTGAGTTGACAAAAACAATATTTTCTATGACTGAGTAGTTGGTAAAACTGCAGTATTTAACACCTTAACTATTTACGTTATCCAAAAATAATTTAGAAAATATAACCTACAAAATATCTCTGTGAAATACATAGAGAGTGATTTATAATTATCGTGAGTTTTTAATATACTTTAATATATTTTAGTAATTTTCTTTCGACTTAATTTCGGCGCACTACGAGTTAAATATAACTTTTTCTGCGTTTTTTAACGCAACATTGCTTTTGCAATGTTCTTAGAGTTCGTAGACAGTTATGTCGTTAGTGATGTGAAAAGTAACTCAAATCTAAAATGAAATAATATTTTATTGAATCCAGTTACAGTTAACAGTAAACGTATTTCATTTAATTCAATTTCAAAGGCATGTGAGGTCTACAAGGTGCAACGATAGATTTAGTTCGAATCAAATCCTTTCACATACTACGAAGAGGCTTGTACGGATTTGGAATAAAATATACAGAGCCCAATATTAAATCATTGAGTTTTTGTCGCTCACTGCTATTATGGTGTCAAGCATCATTATAGGCAGACACTCAGTACTAACAGTTATATTTTGATTAAAATTCTTTTCCCGCTTATAACCTAGTGAATGACCTCGAAGATCCTTTTTAACAGACTTCAAAAAAGGAGGAGGTTCTCAATTCGTCTGTTTTTTTAAATTGTGTTGCCTTATTTTAAATATTACTTAATGTGTTTTTAGTTCTAAATATTGTGTTAATTCAAATAATTTTAATTCAACGTGGGTGCAATATTAGATTTTGAACACAATAAATTACAAATCATCATTTTTATTCTTTTTGAAATAATAATTACAAAGAGATGATTTGTAATCTCAGAAGATGTGTGTATCCACACCTACTACGTCCCATTCTGGCCTTTTTTTAATTGGGTATGTTGCAAGTTAAAAAAAATATTGTGTTGCATCAATAAAGAAAGAGCAGCCTAGCGGTTGAATTTCGATTCACCGTTCAGGTGGATCCGGGTTCAATCCACGCATCTTTGAATGTTTAATGTAATGTGTGTTAAATTAATAATTACTTATTCTTTGTGAGAGAACCTGCACGCCTGAAAATTCTACATAAAATACATGTGAAATGTAAGCGTCACATAGCCACTTAGCGTGTTTGACTATAGCCTAAATCCTTCAAATTTTGAATTTTTCAAGTGAGAGGAGACCCGTGCCCAGAAATGGGTAATTTTTGCATAAATAATAATAATGACTAAAAAAAAGTTAATAATGCAAATATAACATGTCCTAGCTCGATGTGCCTTGAACTCAGGCTTCTTCCTAATCTCGTATGCAGTCTGAGTGCATAATTAATTTTAGTAGGTCACCATAAACATTTTTCTAGGTCAACAGTTGAAATAGAAATTAAGAATAAAATTACAATACTCATTTGGAGAAGTTTTGTTTATCTGTTAGTTATTATCTGTGGTTTCGCCATCGCTTTTTTTAGAGGTCCCGCGAAGATTAAATTTTAGTAAAAATAAAATCATAAGTATAGTTTTCTACACTAATATTATAAAGAGGAAAGATTTGTATTTTTGTTTGTAACGAATAAACTTGTATAAATCCGTGTGGCGTAGTGGTTACCATGCCGGTCTACCATTTGAAGGGTG
>DWNH01002270.1:0-10043 GCA_018249895.1 Tiana niger | reverse complement strand
GGGGTTGCCCTTGCGTTGCCAGCCTTCAAGGACTCTTTTAACGCCTTTTTTGAAGAACCCCATGTCGTAGCCCAGTGAGAATACCTCAGAGCGAAGTTGGTTCCAGAGTTTGAAGATGGCTAGCAAATCATGGATTGATTGATCACATTGTTTCTTCAAAAACGTTTCACCAAAACTGTTTATCCTTATTTTGTTATTAGAAGATATTAATAAATGTAAGAATTACAATAAAAGTAGAGGAAAATTGTACATTTATTAACAATTTATTGTCGTTTTGCAAGTATTTGTTCACACTCTTACTAAGTGTAATATGATTGACTCTACATGTTTTTTAAAGAATATTATAGGGAATTTTTTGGCATGCTTGTATCTTTACAATGTTTATCCTTCAGTGAAAATAAGTCATAACAAATTTGAAAGTTTATATGTATAAATGATGCATAACATTTACATCGGAAAGCTGTGAAGACTCGTATCCACCAAGATCTCTGATCATCTCAAAATCTTTGAACCTTTACAAATATCGTAACAATGAAAAGCTAATAAAAGACTTATTTCTAGATTGCCAAGAAAGATGAGCCTCCAGCAAAGAGGCCAAACACAATCCGATCTGGCACCAACACTGTCACTAAGCTGGTTGAGAAGAAAAAGGCGCAACTGGTCGTCATTGCCCATGATGTTGACCCTATTGAGGTAAGTGTTTTCTTATATCAATTTATATTAACATTCCTTTTCATACTAAAAAACACTCGCTGAGGGAATCAGGGAGGGAATTAAAATTATTTTGGGCAAGAGACGACGCCCTCTAAAAAGTCCCTGGTTTTTTTTCTTATTGATACAAAATACTTACTAATTTAATATAATACCTTTGTGGTTTTCGTTTATGACTATTTGAAGGGGTTGACCCTAAAGAAATCCCTGCTCCAAACCATAGATATCCTACTTAAGGTTGTACACAAATGAACTTTGCTACTTCTGAGGACTAAGGCAGTTCTAGGCTTTGTTGGAGGTATAAGTAGAGAGGAGGTTCGAGATATAAGACCTCAGAATTTGGATTTGAAACTTTCTCATAATACATTTCAACATGAGGCTATGATGTAAGAATTTCTTCACCTGAGGCTGTGGATTGTAATAATCCATACGCTGCATGAAGCTAATTGACTCTGAGCCATCAAATAAAATTGCGATTGTATTTGTAAACCCTGGTTGCCTGGTATATATTATAATGGATATAAAAAATATCAACTCTTCAAATGTACAAGTTTTTTATGCAAGTTGATTAAATAATTTCATTTAATAGTAGTGAACCATTCACAAAGACTTATCTTAATATGCCTGTGTTTCAGCTGGTGCTGTTCCTGCCTGCCCTCTGCCGTAAGATGGGTGTGCCCTATTGTATTGTGAAGGGCAAGTCTCGTCTGGGAGCCCTTGTACACCGCAAGACATGCACATGCTTGGCACTTACGCATGTTAGTATTGTTTGTGTAATAATGAAGTAATGTCACTCTGCATTCATATTTTTACTTGTAAAAATCTAAATAAAAATGTTAGAATGGGTTTTTTTAAATGTCATGAAGTATTGGAATAGCCAATGTAAACCTGAAATGAGACAACAGTCTTGTGGTCTTGGTCTTGAACGAATACATATGTACATAATGACTGAAATACCACTCCGCTCCGCCGCGACCTCGTTGCGACCGACGGGACCTCATGATTATGAACCTCGGCCAGGTTTGAAACTAGTTAGGCAAACCCGAAAAATACACGTGAGTAAGCCGGTATTTCAGTCATCATGAATAGTGTCACTCACTAATCATTTAATAACACAATACATATGTAACTATATACAAGTTGAAGATATCATATAATGATGATTTATTTGCTATCTGAATGCCATGAGGATAGTTTCTCTACCACCAATACAGAGCTTTCTGAGTATGTCATCTTCATGCTATGTCTAATTTATTTATAAGACATCACGAAACTGATGATCACAAATATTTTTTTTCAGGTGGAATCTGGTGACCGCGCCGCGTTCTCGAAGGTTGTGGAAGCGATCCGCACCAACTTTAACGAGCGGTACGAGGAACTCCGCCGACACTGGGGCGGAGGCGCGCTCGGCAACAAGTCGAACGCACGCATCGCCAAGCTTGAGAAGGCTAAGGCGCGCGAGCTTGCGCAGAAACAAGGCTGAGCCATTAAACTGTAAAACATAATACTTGTGTTTTATTACTATCATTTAAGTGCCTACTAGTAATATTAGCAGACATTTATGACATGATTATATAAAAATGAATGTTTGTGTGTATGTCCTTTAAAGAATCGTAAACTATGCATTTGATCGTGATGATCTTTAGCAAAGTTGTGCATAAGCCTGCGAAGGTTTCCGAGTTGGTACGACCAATTTTCGACAGATGGCGCCACTGTCATTCCAATGAATTGCCGTGACAGTTCATGAAGAGCGAATGAATGAAACATGCTTAACTTGCGACGTTATTTACTCTTATTCAGTATAAATTAATCCTTATCCAAATTTATAAATTACAGCCGGGGCGGGTCGCTAGTATTAAATAAATAGATAACGCTTCACACTCTTAGCCCCACACTAGGATTATAGGTGTCCGAGAGTCTAGCGGGGCGAAGGGAGCGGGGTGCGGGTTCAATGACCGCCGAGCAGAATGCGGTTCAATGACCCCACCGACAGACCGGCGGCGGCTCATCAATTCACCACCGCACCACGCAAGCGCACGCACTAGCGATGGGTCGTTGAAGGTTTTTCCATCAACGACACGTTAACGTTAATTTCCCGTTAATTCGTTAAAAGTGAATCAACGGTCGATTTAACTAGTTCGTTGATTCAACGACCATCGCTAGCATGCACTATTTTTCTGTTATGACAATTCTCCTCAATATACCGGTTCTATCGAACAAGCGTTTTCTTCTTTCAGCCTCTCATCAGGAAGAAGCAGTTAGGACTATACAATAGGATCTCGTGTCTTGGGTACCATGGACACACACAATTACACTAACATCCAGACCGAGAACAGAAATCTAAATTCATCATTTTAACTTGTGCCTCGATCAAATCGAACTCAGAATTGTGGAGCGGAAAGGTAATCACTACACTGAGTCGTCCGGATATAAAATCTACGTTACATTTTACATGTACTAAAATATTAAACTGAATAAATAAATAGAAATTCTAACACAAAAGTAACATATGAGATAACAACAATACAAATTAATATTATTTTAGTAACGAAATAAATATTTTTCTTAATATTTAATGAGACATTGTTAACTTAAATCCTAAACAAATGTAAAAAAAAATCTTTTTACAACACAACAATAGATAGCGGGTAATGTACTTTATATTAATTCTCTACTATTAGACGCAAAACACCAATAGACACTTGGGAACATCCCTAGAATCGACACGGTCCGAGGACGTCACTAGCTGTCACTTTCAAGAACTGCGCAGTTCGGTTTTCGCGCGCTTTTTAATTATTAGTTATTGCTCTGCAAAATACATGTTTTAGTAATAAAATAAGTACCTATTATGGAATTAACCGGTTAATTTGGGTGACAAAACCGTTCATACCAAATTACCAGTAACCTTTATCATTTGGGTTAATTATAAACCGTTCATCTGTTTAACCGATAAATGAAGGAGCGATAAAATTTACCGGTATTTAATCGAAATTAACCGGTATTTTGAAACCGGTTCCGAGCCTTGGCCACCACACGTCAGCGGCGGCTGGTGATGTCTCCTGTTGCGGTCGGGCTGCTGGTACGTAAAGACAAGTTCCATCCCTGGTACTATCAATTCGGTGGTTATTAGTTACTTCTTTGCTCTACTTTTAATAATCTTTTCGTGTCAACTTCATTTATTTTTAAAGACATTCGCTGATTAAATATAATCTTACAGAAATATGTAAGTATTTGAGATGATAAGCGTAATAGTGTTCATATCGTTAACACTAAAGGTCTCTTTCGTCGAGGCTCCGTCGTTCGACCATACATACATATGTATAAACAAGGTGTTCCGCGCGAGCAGCTACTCAGAAAACACGAATTAACTTCGCTTAGAAGCTCCCGAGCTCGGAAGGTGCGGGGACAGTTGCCGTTAGTTATTCATCTGGTAGGTGTCGCTACTAAAGGAAATTAAGTGGTGTCTAGTCTTGAATACCATGCCTTTATACCTTTAATGAAAAATTATGAATTTATAGAAAAAGAAAAGTCGACCACTTTTTGATTCACTTGTTTCGCCTAACCTTAAACCCTTGAACGTAGTAAACTAAAGTCCTACACAGAGGCCTGTTTAGTGTTGGCCCGGGGCAGGATTCAAACAATTGAATAAATATTGCGCGGAAATTTTTCTTCCGTTAGAGTTTTTAGGATTTCCTTTCTATCTCACCATTTAAGAGAATCCATTTATATATACTCTCATATATACTCTCATATGTACTCTCATATATACTCTCATATAACGATACAATTAAATTATCGCAATTTTTAATGAAAGCGCAGCCGCGGAAGGTTGCTCGTCCCCCGGTGCAGCCATAAAGTTGGTGCAAAACTCTTAACTCCGCGTGATTATTGACAATGGTCTTTGATGGCGGGTCCCATGGAGTCTAGCGTCAGAGATGAGTGATAAAGAAACGAGAGGTTTAGAGATCAACTGGACGCCGCTCACACACGGTTCTTCTCAAATAAGGTTGGATAGTTTTTTACGTTATTATATGGCTGCATTTTTGTACAGTCGTACCTCATGGCAAGGGAGATGGGACATGCATAGATTAACTATAGTTACTATTCATTGACATCAAACGATCTTCCTAATTTCCTACTCTATCCTAAAGTATGAAATGTAAAAACCTGAACCTTCTCAAACGTAAAACGAACACGTATTTCGTATTCGAGACGTGTGTAAGCCGTATATATAATTAAAAATTATTATTACTTCGTTAAATACTGCACTCACGGTACGTGACACGTAAATCGCTAGCGCCGCCGGCGGCCGCTCGGGCTAACTAACGAGGGAACGATACCGTAACGATTATAACGATTATAGCGAATATTCTGCAATAACGCTAATGTGGGCGGCAGTTAAACGTTATTTCATATGTGTTAATCCGAGCCAAGTTAATACTTTACCACCGATAGAATAATCGTATTTTACGTTCATTGTTGTAGTAACAATTAGCAGTAAATGAGCAAAATTGTATAATCAAAATGTGTTGGGTAAGTGGAATATCTTAGTTAGTTTGCCAGGGGCGGGATGTTACTTCTCCAGTTATGCTGTGCAGCTCGTAAGGTACTTTGTATGCGTTCTGAGTTCGATTCTTCGCAAGTTGTACCAATGGTTACAAATGGCTGCATATGTTTGTTTTTGTCTTCACGTGTAGGTATTAGGTACGCGTCCACCGCAGCCCACGCGCAGGAAGCCGTGTGTATCTCAGACTAACTATGAACTGTTTTTTGTATTCATTTTGGAAGGAAGGATTTTTCTGAGTCTTTATTTAAATAAATATAACTGCGATAAGTATTAAAAGTTTTTATAGAATCTGTTTTATTCGAATGCAGGAACCGTTGTGTAACAGTAAGTGGGCGCGCACATCGACGTGCAAGTGTACAGCAAGGCTTCAGCAGCCTCTCATGTCAGGTGTGGGCTCCGATTGGAGCACAGAGCAGCGTCCTCTATCGCCAGGAGCTGTACAAATTATCTTATTCGCTCCATCACAATGCCGAGCACTTTCAGCTTCGTTATGGAATTTAAATTTTCACACAGTGACGATGGGAAAATATTTTACACCAACATTGTATTACAAGTGATCTTGGAGTTTTGAAAATTGCGATTTTGATCTCAAAGATAAATAAATAATCTACACCGGAGATCTATCTGAATATACCTATAGGGTACCTGATTATACGTACGGATTGCTGCTTACTAAATAAAGCATGTGTATGTGTTTTGGGAAACATTCATGGTAGATATTTAAGGAAGTCAGTGTTGAAAAGCAGCAACGGCGAACGGCAATCTTGGTCCGGTTGAAGCTGGGGCGTGGGTGCGCGAACTTGTGATTCTTAACACAATTTTAAAATTAGAATCAAATTTCACGTACACGTTTGTTGTTACGTTGTAATTCGTCCGCGTGTCATACGTGACAATCCGTACGCGGGTAGGCTCACGGGACGCGCCGTCACGGCTGTGAGCACGGCCCGCGACACTAAACTGTTTATGTTCAGTGCCAATGTGTTTGGGGAAAACATACACATTAAACTTATTTGAAATAATTTAGAGAGGTCTTTATATCTTAAAATTTTTAATCGAATAATCATATTGTAATTTTTTGCGTAAATTGTGTTGGTAAACGCAATTCAGCAAATATTGCGGAGAGTGAGGCAATGATAAACTCTGTCTCTGTCACTGGCTAACGCTGTAAGGCCTAACATCATACAGCAATCAAGAGTGTCGAGGTCGATAAACAATAATAAAGTAGTGATTCGTTCTATATACATAGAACATTCCCATAGATACGAGTATACTAAGCTTAGCGACGTCGGCCGCCGGGGCAGGGCAGTGTGCACTGCTTGCAACGTGTCATGTCATGTAGCTAAGGATAAGGACGACAGTTACGCTCATTGTGACTAAAGCAGCAGGTAGACCTGTACACCACTCTTACGGTCGGCTACTAACCGGTTATGATAACTTTGTATGAAGTTTAATTACTTTCCATCATCGAAGAGATAATTAATTTATAATACGCAAAAAATATCGAAAAATTAGAGGTGGGTGCGGTTGTCGAATCCGGACCCACCGGAACGGTAGGCTGAAATTCAACTACTAGGCTAGAAGCGTAGCGAAAGTAGTATTTTGTTTTACTCCTCATCTCCAAGCTTAATAAAACAAACCTCAACGAAAGCTCGTGCAGCCGCCGGCCGGCGACATGGTGCACGTCGTTTTTATGCTTCCATTGACCTCTTAATTCGGAGCGAGTGACGAGCGGTTTAATAGCGTTTAGTTTGAGTGGGAGCGCTGCGGGCGCCGAGTTCGCGCTGTACACCCGTATTCGTTGTATTTGTTATCAGCCAGTGCTTGTGCACATGTGTATCTTGTTATGACAGTCCTGATATGCATTTTGTATATGTGTGAAGCTCAGCATACAGGCAGACGGCTCACCTGATGGTAAGTGGTCACCGTCGCCTATGGGCATGTCTTTTGTTATTAGACCAATCCTACTAATACCTATTATAAACGTGAAAGTTTGTATGTTAGGATAAATCATGCAAAAACGCTGGACCGATTTGGAAGAAATTGGGTACGCAGATAGTTCATAATGTAACACATAGAATACTTTTCATTCTGGTAAATGTCATGCATAAATCACAAGCCACCTTGTGTTGAGTGGTGACTTCCGGCAGTACCTTAGTCCTACTTGAGATTGCAAACAGATGCGTTGCCACTTCTGAGGACTAAGATGATCGCCTCGTATTTAGTGAACTTCAGCAACCACACCTTTCTTCCGAAACACAATAATTTGGCGGCGGCCTGCCACCTCCTGGTGCCTAGTCGTGTGTGTGTTCGCGTCATCATCAACAATACTACTTGTAGCCTGTTGAAAGTTGAGGAGTTCGTCCGCCAGAGGGCACAGCTGGTCGTCCCCAACATGCGCGTCCTAAATAATTTAACTCACAACATAATTTGTAACATTGTGTCGGGTTCTCATTTGTATTCTCCAGCCGCCTTGGCTTCTGACATATTTCTTCGTCGAATGCTAATCAAGGGATTAAGTGTTTGGCTTTTCGAGGACTAAGGATAGTCAAAGGAGCATATTTATTATATCATTCGCGAGGTGAGCGGACTCGAGTAAACATATGGGTCAAGAACGTGCCAGGAATTATACGGTCATACTTTTTGCCAACTTTTCGACTGTTTTGATAAATCGTGAACTGAAAGCAAATATTAATGTATTAGACATAATTCATGCCACGAGGTCGCTGCGGCGCTCCAGCTCCTTAGTGCAGGACTTGGCACATTGATCTGTTCGGGAGTGGACGTCTTCTGGAGGAAATGATCGCGTCCACAAAAAACAGGTCACATTCTCAGAAAAGATCATTTAACAATAACAGTAACATCGAAATGATGTTAAATTCTTAGCAAATTTATAAGAATTTAGCGTAGGTCTTGTTACACTTTTATTATTATTAACTGTTTGAAGTTTTTATTAATTACGTAAACTTTTAATTTTTGTGGACATTATAGCCAAATGAATTTTAAGCGTGTTTTACTACTTTCAACATGTGTAGGTACATGTGTGTGTTACGAGAATGCTAACAATGTATTACCAGTATATTTAAAAGCTAACATGTTAACAGCCGAAGCTCGTAATTCATCTTTATTATTTATTCAGCATAAGGAATAGAAGGCTTCGCAAATTTGATCGAAGAATAGTCACACTCAATAGTAATTCTATTTGTAACAGTTCACACACGTAGCTCCAAGCTAGGGTCCCCTGTGTAGTGGGTACCACGGGCCCGCACATGTGCCTAGTGTGCACGCCCACACACAGACCGCAAACGGCAATCTAAACGCATCAAGTAAACTTTAGTCTGGCCGGCAACGGAAGCTAAAGCACGTCCCGCGCTCGCCGCGCGCCGCTCGGCCTGGTTACCCAACTATCGGTAACGACAGTAATGTCCGTTTTGAAATGTAAAAACTGCTTTAATAACAGTGTCTTGTTAACGGTTGAGAATGTTGAACAAATAATTGTATCGATATCAATACTATTAGAATAGTAACGTAATTTAAGATTTAATTTATCCGTCTTTCGAGATTGTTGAATGTATTAGGTCTATTTCTCGAGGTGGTTAATAGCTAACTCTATAGTCCAGAATAATTTTAATAAACCCATCGAAACCCTTAGTCAGTACATATATGTTTAAAGACATTTATTTCTCATAAAGACATGATAGTCACTTATAACATATTAAGAAAAAGAAGTACTCGAAACCGAGCATTGTATAAATACTAGACAGTGAACATACAACGATCATACATTGAATGTTGAATATATTATCGAACAACACGTCTGCGCTGCGGCGTACTTTTACAAGGAATCAGTGAACGATATCCGTTCGTAGGGAACAACAGTATTAGGAAACAAAGTCATGTTTTGGTCGAAACTTGGAATTGCTAAAGAGAAAGGCGCCACGTCACGAGCGCATGCGGGGGCGTGGCGTCGGTGCGTCGGTGTGCGGCGCCGGCGCAGGTCGTTCATTCACAATGTACTCCCTATGGCTGCCGAATCGAATCAGAAAGTACTCGATAAGGTCAATGAAACAATGTATGAATATATGCATATGTTGATTGTGTTTTGTGCTATTACGCTTTAGTGAGAAAGAGAAAAAAAACTCATTAGATTTAAAAAAAATGGGCACGTCTCATTTGACCTAAATAATAAAATCATATTCTCCTTTACTTATTGAAAATTCAAGAAAATTTTAAGGTTTCGCGTAAATAATTACGTTACTCCGGCAAACCGCCGGAACAATTATACTAATTACGAGCAACACACGGGACCCTTAAAAAGCACAAGTTACCGTCCTCAAAGCCGGTGAAGTGACGTGTGTCTGTTTGTTCGCGGCTTAATTACAGCCACCCGCTGCTTGTATATCACGTTCATACTCCCCAAATTAGGTATATACGTGTGGCAGAGCGACGGGCCGGGAGAGAGACGGCATAATTTGGCGGGTTCAGGGGGACGCAAGAAACATTCAGCCTTTGGTGTCCTGATTGCTTACTTATCGGGTGGTAGGAGCATGGCGGACCAGCAAACACTTAAGATGGAAGGTGACACGTTTTAAATTTACATCCAAGTACGTAAAAACCGCGTTTTGAAAAGTATGAAACAAGAACATATTCTTGTCTGAAGTTCTCATCCGCAAAATATTCAATATTTAATATATAATGTAATAAGTAGACAAAAAACTTATACATTTTAATTGAACATATTAACTATGATGTTTATACTAGGCCGTAT
>DWNH01002269.1:0-10043 GCA_018249895.1 Tiana niger | reverse complement strand
CGGACGGAGTGGCGCCAACTTGGGGAGGCCTATGTCCAGCAGTGGACAACTAAAGGCTGATGGATGGATGGATGGATCTCCATTTATATTTAAAGCTAAAATGTCTAGTACACTAATACATAATATCTTTATTATTTATTTTCTCACGCCCAAAGGAAGTGTGTCACGCTTTGATTTTCTAATTCCATATAATATCAGTGACATTTAAATAGTTTTTGTCTAGATTTTTTTTTATAACTTAAACCTAGCAAACAGGCAGACGCGCCACGTGATAGTAAGTGGTTAGATGACATTACTATCAGCGAATGGCGGGCAAACTTTATTTTATTAAAAAATATATAATTATTAATAATATTTAAAATTTTCAGCCAGGAAAATGGATTTGGAATACGATCAGAAGTTCGAGGAGATGAAGAAGTACATACCATTTTTGGAGAGTATGATAAAAAGACTTGAGAGTACAAATAATGGGAGTGATAATCCTCGAAAAGCTCAGCTTGATAAAATACGATCCCTAAGAGATTTACTACTGGACAAGAAAAAAAGGTTAGCTATTTTATTTTTGTTTTCAATGTTAGAAAATACTACTAATGTAAATTTTGACCTCGATACATTTTAATCATTAATAATTTTTAGGATGAAAATGGAAAATTTGCTGAAATGCGAGCAGGTTCTTGTTAATTTATACGCAAAAGTCGAACAGGTATGATTTCTATAATTCTATGTAATGCTTTGTTATACCATTTAATTCCTTTGCTTAAATTAAAAGAAAATTATTATAATTGTATTTGTTCAGCGGGATTCAATGGCGGACAATAAAAAAAGTTTGACTGAGCAAAACCAGGATGATAAGAGTGATTTAAATACTGTAAGAAACAAATTGAAGTCAGTGGTTTTAAAACTTCACGACGACGCCCCAGAGACGCTGCCTGAAATTGCAAGAGCAACTAACATGGAGGTTGATTGCATACCAGGAAGTAAGGAACCGGCTTTGTTTCAAAGAAGGCCAAACAAAGTTTCACCAACATGCGAAACACCGAGCACTCAGAAGGATGCTAATTTATCGTTGAGTAAACGCCCTTACACACGTGTACTTATGTCTCCAGAACCAAAAAAGAAGGGACCGTGGCCTGCAAGTGACGATACTAATACAGAAAAACCGCTTTTTAGCCGGCGGTCACCGAGAAGGTCACCGCGAAGATATTCGCCCTCATATAAAAAAGAAAGAAAAAAGTCTTCCTCCCAAAGATCTAAATCTCGCCAAAACACGAAAGACTTTAATATTACATTGAAAGTGCCTAAAACAAGCTTAAGTTCTTTAAACACCAAAGATATACTATCTAGAATTATCAATTGTAGTGACAATGACGTCGATATTGACACCTTACGTGGACTGAGATCTCAAATTCTTGGAGAATTGAAACAGACTGGAGCTAAAGATGATATTTCCGATTTGATTCTTAAATCTTACAAGAAGAAAGAAAGTACCTCTACTAAAAAAGATGATGTAGAAGAAGGTGAACTATCTGACAGCGAAAGTGAGGCAATTGAAAACATCTATGGCAGTCTTGTTGTAGTAAATAAAGATGAAAATGCAAGTACAAGTAAAACGCCGTCTGATAAGGAACATCCACGAATACAAATATGTCTTGTGATAAATTCGGAAAAGGAAAATGAAACAAAACTTAAGGAACAAAGATTAAACGCCACTCTCGATGTGACTGATTTCGAAGCGTATACGGATGAAAAAGCCTTTAACAAAAGTGATATCACTACAGAAACAGCAGGAAGTATATCAAAAGAAGAAAGTGATAAATTAGAAGAAAGTAACATAAATAATCAAGAAAAGATTGAAAATGAAGGTCTATTACCTATTACCAGGGATGTAAAACCGAAAAGCTCTGATAAAAGTAAAGTAGACATTAATAAGAGCATTCCAAAAAAGGAAAAAATTCAAAATACAGCTTCAGAAAACACTGAAACCCAATCAAAGCAAGAAAGTTTTAAACCAAATTTTTATCAACCCTTGATAGAAACACAAAGTAAATTACACGAATCACAGGTGGAAGAAAATTTATGTAAGTCAAATAATGAAAAGAAAAGTGAAAATACTAAACGTAAAGAATCCATTACAACTTCTAACAATAAATCTAATGAAAGTGCCAAAACCAAGGTAAAGAAGGATGTAGTTTCTGAAATAGACATATTACAAGCTTTAAAGAAAGAAATTTTGGGTGAAACTGTACCCAATTCCGAATCAATTACACCAGCTTTACATCAACCAAAAGTGACAAAAGTTTCAAGTGCACAAGAATTGACGTTTAAGAAACGAATTTCTATAGAAAATTATAAGAAGAAATCGATTCCACCGGTGAAACTGCCATTATTTAATATAGAAAAAAGTCAAAGTACGTCTAAAGATGATAACTCCAAAAAGCAAAGTTTGAAACTTACTGAAAAAGAATGTGAGAGATTTAACTTTCCCGCATTAATACCATCTGCGGAAAGTTCTGATGATGAGGATGATTCACTTCTTTCAGTTGATGAAATTTATGGAAATTTGGCTCCAAAATCACCTGATCACGAAGATTTCGCTGATACCGGCATAAAGCCACCTGTTATAATTCCAAGTGATCCTGTTAAACATGTCGTAGTAAATACTACAGCGGATATTGATATGAGAACATTAATAACGACGGGACCGTTCTGTGGCCCAAATAAAATTTTGAAATCTCCATTAAAAGTTAGTGAAAGTGTGCTTGAACCTTCGAGTATTGATAAAAGTAGTATTAAAGAAAACATGAAGTCTACTCCTGACGTTCGGGCAAGGGCGGAATCTAATCAGCCAGTTGTTAATGACAAACCTAACTCTTACTTGAAAACCTCAGATCGACAATCTGGTGTAAGCTACCCAAGTATACCTCCTAACATGTCACCAAGTGTAGTGTGTAGTGTCTCGCCAAGTATTCCGCAACTAATGTCACTGAATTTGACATCATGTATGGCACCAACTTTAAGTCCCAATATAGTGTCTAATCCAAGTTTAACACCAATTTTAAATCCCAATATGCCTTTAATGAATCCTAGTATGACGCCTAATAGGGCAGCAGCTATGATACCAGGTATGACACCAATGATGACACCGACTATGACGCCCAATTCAAGATCCTACGAAATGACTCCACGTCCAAATTTCGATGATGATTTTACAAACCAAAAACATGTTTACGCTCCAATATTTCCTACATTTGAACCACGGGACTTCTTGGATAATGAAATGAATAAAATCCATCAACCTCACTGGGAAATTAATGAAAATTCTAATTGGGAGGACAGAAATCCGCGCAGCTCTTCCTTGCAGCGAGATATGGACTATCAAAGACATCGAAATGACAGATATACAAGGGATTCTTTTAATAGAATGGATTGCCCTGGAACTCCGAACCCTTCGTTTGGTAGGATGGAAAGTCCCAAGACATCAGTTCATCCTTTCGGTAGATCTGAGTGTCCAATGACACCTAGTCATCCTTTCGGAAGGTCTGATTCCAACTTAACGCCAGCAAATGTTTTCGTCAGAACTGAATACCGTCATAATACGTCTGTTTCTGGACAGAAATACATTAAAACACATGATCCAAGATTAAATCGAAGCTCCGAGTACGATAATTATCAAGGTCGCAACGAGGACATGAACCGTTCTTATTATAAAGGAGATTACAGAAGAGGCAAAGGTAAATTTTATGAGCACGGTAGTCGAAATGATCAAGAGCGTATGTCACATCAAGAATCTAGCATTGGACGTTCACTATCCAGAGATTACGATGGATCTTATAAAAATGATTATTATAAAAACGATTATAATAAAAATGATTATTATAAAAGTGATTTTCGATACCGAAGTGAAAAGTCTAAGGGTTATGATGATTTCAACAGAAGAAGAAATCAACGGGCCAGAAGTATTAGCCGAATGAACCCATCTGAAGATAGTTTTTCATTACCTACAGAAAATGATGGGGCTAGAAAAATAACCAGAGATAATTCCACTGAAAAGCTTATTTCTGTACACTCGCACACTGGCCGTTCTTTCAACATCGATACAAGTTTTCATAGAACTTTTCAAGAGTCTAGCTCATCATCGGATAATATGTCATTTGATGCTCGAAGACGACGTGCCTCCAGTGTTGGTCGATCATTACGCGAAGACACCCGTGAAGATATGGAACGAAGAACCGCCCATCATAATGAGCTCAAGACAGACGTTTCGAATTGTAGTAAAGCTATTAATTTTAGGCGTGCGTGTAGTGTTGGAAGGGAGCTCAAAGATTATAACACAGGTAGAAATTTGAAGGACATTAAAGAAGATTTACGATCGTATAAATTTAATGACGGTTATTATAAGAAACTACGAGATCAAGATGGTAGAAGCAAAGTGGGGGTTACTTATTCTAATGCATCAAATGAATCAAAGAACGATCAAGATCGACGCAGTAGACAGCGAGAGTGCGTTAAGAAAGTCAATAAAGACGATGATAACTGTAAGTATTCGCCAAAAAAAAACTTCCGTGATCCCAGAGTACGACGTGACTTAAAAGTTAATAATAGTAGAGATAGTACATATAATAGCAAAGATAGAAATCAAGACAGTTCACGTTGCAAAAATTATGGTATAGTGTATTCAAATGATAATATCGCTAAAGGTACCATTTTGGCATCTGCGGTTGGTGTTCGGAATTTTAAAATTCCAAAAATAAAACGGCCCACCAAAGAAAAGGAAGTAGAGAATGTATTTAAAGTCGATGAAGTTAATAGTAGTAAAAAGGCCATACCTGGAAAAAAAGAAAAAAAAAGCGATGATGTTAGCCCTGTGCGATCCAAAAAAGCTGAAAGTAAAGGGATAAAGGAATCAAGTATAATAAATAAACAGAATATGGAAGGTAATAAAGATCAGCTTTCCGTTAAAGTGGAAAAAATGAAATTACAAGATGTCTCCTTATATAAAAAGAAAGAGGAGGATAGTAAACAAGTGGATAATAAAGGCTCGACGAATTTATTGTCCGATACTCCCGAAAAACGAGTGACAAGATCTTCTAAAAAAGGTTCAATGCAGCTAAATCTACCCGAGTCCCCTGTAAGAAGATTACGAAGAATCAAAAAGCCTCTAGTATACGACTCGGATTCAGATTCACAGAGTAGTACGAGTAACAGTGAATCAGTGGAGAAAAATAAGGGAAAAAACAAATCTGTAAAAAACACTGAAATTATGGAAACTCATGTAGTCGAAATTAATACTAGTGAAAAAATTAAAAAAGATACATCTGTTAAAAACATTGAAACGATTGAGGCTAAAATCGTTGAAATGAGTAAAAGCGAAATAATGGAAGAAACCTCAAACAAAAAGCACGACGAAAGTTCTAAAGTCAGTTCTGATGAAAAAACTGCAGAAAGTATAGAATTGAAGTCTGCGCCAATTAGTAGAAATGAGTGTGAAGAGCAGAACGATTCATTAGATATTAGTTTTTCTGTGGATGACGAAATGTTTACAGATAATATTGCTTCGAGCTCGGTGCTTGATAATATAAATGCTTTAATAGCTGACTTGGATAATGAAATCGAAGCACCTAAGATAAATGACTTTAACGACAGGTTTATAAAAAATATAGTAGGCAGTATATCTTCCAATGACTCTCCGATTCCCCTTGAAGTGAATGAAATTGATATTGCTTCTGACGTAGGAGACAATAGTATTGAAAATGCTGGCAAAAATGAAAGTACAGGCCAAACTGCCGATAATAAAAATGATAGTGGAGTCCAAAACGCTGTCACTGAAAATTCTGCAAGTACAGTAAAAGATTCTGAAAGTAAAAATTGTGCGAAGATTAAAAACGATGTTTCGCCCAAAATTCAAGAATGTAACGAAGATCAGATAGAACAGTTTCCCAGCGAAAATACTGTAGGTAAAACGACAGAAAAGCCTACTTTGCAATTGAAACCTAGTAAAGAGACAATTCGAGAAGACGTAATTCGAGAAGGATCAAGCAATTTTAAAAATGATGGTACCGTTTCGACGACAGATAATGATGAAATAGTGCAGGTGATTACAGAAGACTCAGAAATTGCCACAACTGTTAATGATACAACAGGCGGCTGCTTTGTACCTAACAGTACAATCAATTCAAATGACGCACATGTTAATATAGATTCACAAGAAATTGACCCAGATAGCACAAATGAAATGACAACTGAGTTGAATAGTGATATTACGTCAACTAATATTTCTGCAGATACATTGAATAGTGATATTACGTCAACTAATATTTCTGCAGATACATTGTCAAAAGAACAATCTGTTGCGACGTCATCCAGTGGGGACAATCTGCCTCGCATTGATTCTATAGGGAAATTATTATCTATTTTAGAAGATAAAAATAAAATTAAGGAAATTCTTTCATATCTCAGTAAAGGTTCGAGTGAATACGAAAAAATAAAAAAAAAATTAGAAAAACTTAGTGAAATTGTTTCTGACGATGATGATGATGATAATATATCAACTAATCAAGTAAATGAAGATAAGAAAAAGAACGAAGATGTGTGTACAAATACATCCATTCAGAATTCTGATACGAAAGAGTGTGATATTGCAAAAACGGAATGCGATAACACATTAGCAAAATCTGAGTCGAAGAAACAGGAGCATGTGGAACAACAACCATTGGATGTTATTAAGGTTATTGATAACAAGGATAACAAAGCAGAAAACGAGGACAAGAACGAACATAGTCAGAAAAAACAAAGTAGTGGTAAAGAACAAGATTTGTCGTTACACGAAGCACAGCAAAAGGCGGAAGATGATATGCAATTATTAAATGATGATAATATTCAAAATAAAAATGAAGATAATATAGATACACAATGCAATGAAAGTAATAAAAAAGACATGGAAATTCCTAGCCAAGATACGTCTAACGAAACGAAAGATAGCAATAATATGGATTTAAAATCTGCCTCAGCATCTACGAAAAAAGTTGTCAGAAAATCTAAAATGTCTAAAAGAGGAAGATCTAGACTTGCTAAAAAGAATGCGCAGAATAAAGAAAAGTGCACTACACGTTCAGAAGTTGCAGGTGCTCAAGTACCACCACCTGTGCCTAAAAAGCCTTCAAGGGAATTACAAAAGTTGCAGGAAGATATAGAAATGTTTATAAAAGAAGATATTTTGAACGCAACGCAACGTATTAGAATGTGTCGCTTAGCAAAAATGGTCGATATAGAAACTCCAAAACCAGATACCCAGCCATGTGAAGTGGAACCAATCGTTGTTTTAGAAAAGATTAAAAGAAAAGATGTTACAGAAGAACCCATAAATGAAACGGAAAATACTGTAAAAATTAATAAAAGTAAACTTAATACTACCAATGAGATCTGTGTTGAACCTAAAAATATTGAAAAACACAAGCCGGGGCCTAAATCTAAAACTAAAAGAGGCGACGGTGATCCATACGTCTTTGAAACTGATTCAGTTACAGAATCTAGTATTACAGTTGACAGTAGAGATCAAAATACGGATTCGGACAGTGACTCAATAGGGTCAACGAAGAGCTTCGAAAGTTCAGAAATAAAAAAGAAAACTAAACGTAAAAGACGTTCTTGGCAGATGGGCGTAATAAGATCAAAGAATTCTAAAAAAAAGAAACTAAGCAAAGTAACAGAGGTAAAACCAACGGAGAATTCATTGTCTGATGACCCTGTCCAAACCGAACAAAACTATGAAACAAAGGCGGAAGAAAAGGAAACTACGACTTACAAAATACCCGATTTAAACTGCTTTGTAGATAAAACATATTGTTTTCATAAAAATCAAAGCATTTATTCTTGTCGTCTGTGCCAGTATAGCGGGAACGATATAGTCCTTCATTATAAAAAACAACATCCGCATTCTGAAATACCATTATCTCGTCTTAATCCAACGTTGGCTAAAGAAGCCATACAGCAATGTGAAAATATGAACTTACAAGCAGTTAGTAAAATAAAAACTAAAAAATATGTATGTCGATTCTGCTTTGCTGAATTTAAAAAGGCCTCTGCATTAGAAACTTTTTTTTGGCATGTCGTTAGTGTGCACACAGGTGAATACAAACACCTTTGTTCAGAATGTATAAATATAAATAGGTGTCCTTTTAACCTTGATATACCTCCACCTCCTAAAAATATCTATGGTCAACTTATTGGATACATTTGTGGTAGATGTAACTTCACTCAAGTATCGCTTGAGAATTTAAAAACGCATGTAATTTTTCGTCATGATGACGAGCAAACAGAGGTATATTCAATTAACTTAGCAGAGATACCGAAAAAACTATTGCTATCGCTTTTAGTTAATGAAAGTCTAAATGATACGACAAGAAGGTTACGTAGTACTCGATCGAATCAAAGTCATACAGAACAGAGTGACGATTTGAGCGATATAACTGAAGGTACTGATCGTGTATCTGGTGCTGACACGATTTACGATAACTCTAATCAAGATACAAATTTAAATGCGCCTAAAGCGATTCCGAAGAGTAAGATTCAATCTAAATTTTTGTTCGAGAATGATGATAATATGAGTGATACTTCCAATTATTCTAGAAATGATGAAATTATCAAGGCTGGTATCAAACTTGAAAGAGACGATGATAGTCAAGATTCACAGTTTGATGATGCCGTAAGACATGCACCAAAAGAAGCCATGGAGAACACAACAAACAATATAGAAGCAGAAACTCAAAATGAGCGCCCAAATGAAAGTCAAAATACAGCGACTAGCGATGTCATAGATTATCCACATTTTAAAATTAAGTTAAGTGGCACTGGAACCAAAGAATACGTTTGCTGTATTAACCGAAACCATCATTATAGAACGACATTACTCATATCGTTAAAAAAGCATGTTCAATCCAAGCACACTGAAAACTGGGATGGTTATTGCTTTGTTTGCAAGGCTATTGTAATGGGTCTAGGAATGCACGACTTTAAAGACTGTTTACAACATTTCCTCGATAAACATATGGATAATTTTCCTATATTTGAAGACGCAACAGAGCCAGTAATAAATGATGATTCGAAAATACAAACCTCTATACCTGGTTATGACGCGCCATTACCTAAGCCATACATTAACGTGCGTCCACTCTCAGAACTAATTTCATCGCCACAAATAAATCAAATTCAGGAAGAAAGTTCATCGATGCCAAAAATACAAAGTGTTGTAAGTCTCGTGCTTCCACCAGACCCAGTTCTCCCTGACCAGGAGAAAAACGTTAAAGTATATAAATACGAGGAAACGCAAGAACAAATAATGTCTAGAAAGAATCGCGTTGTGCTTGAAACAATGCTCAGTCCCGAAAAATTAATTCATGTCTTCAAATGTGCTGGTCGCTTTTGTTCGTATACAACAGACAGCGCGGAAGATGCTTTAGTGCACGTTTCAACTCATAAGAAAGTCGGAGGAGAAAACTCCTTGAAATGTGCATACTGCGACTTCGACGCCATGGAGAATGCAATTGATTTGGTGATGCACGTGTTCAAAAGCTACAGTCATTGTTCGTATGCGTGCAGCAAGTGTTTCTATCGAGCGTCTGTAAGTCAACTTGTATACGCACACATAAAAAGGATTCATAAAGTTGACGCCGACAAAATCCAAGTTCTGACTACCACGACAGCTGTAGAAGATAAAACGAAAGATGACATTCTGCCGCGCGATGAAGCCGTGATGTATTACATTTGCAATAATTGTAAGTTTTTTTTTATTAGCGCCGCGCTTGTGGCCTGCATGCAACTTTCACATTTACTATCTAATAAAATTTTGTTTGTATTCCACCGGAACATCGATTTGATTAGTAAATTAAAAACTACTACGTTTAAAACTTTTTAACATTTCAAGCAAATCATTAAATTTTTAAGCAAATTTTTTTCACCTTGGTTCAAGTTACTGAAGTTTAGCAAGGATATGTTGTGAAAGAATTTATAAAATCAGTAGTTTTTGAGTTTATTCGTTACAAACATAC
>DWNH01002268.1:0-10046 GCA_018249895.1 Tiana niger | reverse complement strand
CCCTAAACTGTGACGTAATTTATAAATGGATGGGGCCATTCATGAATTAAGGTCTTTAGATAGACTTCCAGAATTTACTTGCGTATATTTGAATAATACGGGTCGTTATTTGTGCACCATTGTTTGGTACGATATCATAAGTTTGTGCGCAAGCCGCTCATAAATTTGCAAATGCATTGAAAATACGACCATAAAGAATATTTCCCTTGTTTTTATAATCCAAGACTGGAAGATACATACACGTTTAGGCGTACAAATATTTATAACGACACATTACCAAAGCTATCTAGTAAAAAACTACGGAGAAACAATTTATATAACTACTAAACCGACTGCACATATAAAAAATACAAAAATCCTATTTGGCGTTCATATATTATATAATAATAATAATTATTAATAATATTATTTTCGTCGCCAAACGTAGGTACGATAAAAAAAAACTGCATTCAATAATCACAGATTAAACAGAAAGCTTCGCGCTTACACCGAAGCACGACTCGCACGAGTCCGTACTGATATGTGCCAACACTCCACAAAATTCGGGTTTAAACGAATACACTACAGTACAAACTAGGCTACCTACCTACGTACATATTGGAATTGTCACGAACCATATCCCTCGATATAAGTATTGTAATGAGTACACGGAATATCCATTATAAAGTTAAATACAACTAACTACTATGAAATGACTATGATTGATAGTTACCGTTCATTTATGCGGCTTGAATACACGTATTATCAATATATCAATACGTGAAGCGAACTACTAATTCCCTCATTAATAATACTGCGTCCACAGAATATTAAATATGATTGATTGATTGAATCAATAGTTCTAAACTTTAGAAAGATTGATTCAATCGATCTAAAGTTTAGAATTCAATCTATCAGTTAAGAATCTAAACTGATAGACGAAAGATTGAGGGACGCGAATAAAGAAAATAGATATATCCGTATATATGTGTATGATATATCCGTTATATTGTGTAAAAGATATTATGTTTTTTACATAAGTAAAATACAGTTTTAATGAATTACGGTCGGTTCGATCCGATAGGCGACAATTAGTATATAAAGGTCTCGATGAGATGAGAATGGAAATGTTTTTCTTATATCGTAATGGTGAAACTGAATTCGTTGATACAGCTCGTAAATCAGTTATTACTTTGTAAGTGTTTAATTTCATAGACAAAATTAGCTCCACGAGAAACGTCACGCAATACTGTTGTATAATTTTTTTGTTGGTATATTAAGTCAGCGAATTTCGCAAAAATTATACCGAAATATTTGTATAATTATTTTCAGTAGACCGACAGTAACTATGACGTCATAATCTTTATTGGTTATATAAAATATGTTCATGCCTTTAACGACGTTTAGCAAATGAATTTTATCATCTATTTAAAACATAGTTTTTACAATATTACAATAACAGCTTCGAAATATTACTTTATCCATAGCATAGACTCCTCAACAGCTAACTTATCTATGAATTTAAAAACTGAAACGTCGATGATGTTCTGCGTTTATTTCAACGCTTCATGATAACTTATTGCTAATTTCATATAAAATACATTTTTTTTTAATTTTTCTCGAAGCATTTTATTAACTTACGGAAGATAATCGAAACAGTTACAACAAACACTAGATGGCGTTGTTAGCAAACTCGCTCCTAAACTTGTAACGACATTATTCACTGACTTACTTTTAAAAAACATTTAAAAAAAAAGACAGGCGACAAAGTCTCCATCAAGCCTCTCAATCGCGACCGTATATTATAAAAAATCTAACAAATTAATATATTGCATACGAATACACTTTGTACTACACGACAACCGCTGTAAATCACTATAACGAAACGAATATTCAAGTCACATAACAAAGAACTCACTACGCACTAATAATAATCATGGCAGCTCGATAGCGTACATACATACATTGTAATAAATATGATTTATTTTAAGTAAACACTACAACGTAAAGCACATTCGACCCTCGACAATGTCAAGTGAATTTCGACACTGACACTATCGATTTAGAGCCTCTTTTCGCGTGAGGGCGCGCTGGCGAGATGCGCGTCGGACCGACAGATGGCGGTACCGGAGCCGACGTTATCGAAGGCCTGAAGCCAAGCAAGAGAACCGGACTTCGCTGAAGTCTTGTCAAATCAAATGTCCCAGGGCTCGGGGCTTCGCTTATGTCTCGGCAGGCGCGAGCGGGGCTCCGCAGGTAGCCACGGGGAATGTTTTCACGTGCGTTTGCCACTGCGTCGACAGCTGGAAGAATTTCACTCCGTTCCATTCCGTGCCGTCGATGTATACTGTGGGAAAAGTGATTCATTTAATGTAAAAGAACTGATGTGAACTTATAATACAAATTTATTACAAGACATGTCAAACCATCTTTGTTACAACGTATCTGTTTTGACATTTAACTTCAATTCATGTTGGGGTTCAGTGAAATAATTGAAAATTAGAAAAAACCCAGAGGAACAACCGAAAAATCGAAATTTGTGTTTTTGGAAGGAAATTACAATAGGTGGCGTTCATAACCGTTATAGTTTTTGTTTGACATATGCGCCATGCACAACTGATATTCATTCTGAAGGCTTATAAATAGTAATAGGCATAGTATTATAAATAGTAGAGGCGACTAACCTTTGAGGGGCGGGTGGTGCGAGCCCTTGGCGGAGCAGATGAGCCTCGCGACGCCCTCCACGCTCTGCGCGCGCCCGCCCTCCGCCTCGCTGCCGCGCTCCTTCTTCTTGCCCAGACGCATTACTGTGCACACACACACACACACATATATTTTAATACGTGAAGAGAAAACTTTGGAATCATTTTTAAGTATATTGCGGGAACAGACAAATGTGAAATTTGGCATAGTTAAAGTTTACGTGCGAGAAGGAGTGCAGAAACCTAGAATTTATATATAAAGCGTTACAAACACGTTAAATTACATAAAATCAAAACGGTAAAGACTGCGCATTTCCCCTGGCGGCAGCCTACCACCTATAAAAAGTGTGATAGTGTTACTCACTCTTCTGCTTCTTCTCCTTAGTGAGGTAAGTGATGGCGAGGTGCTGGTTGTGGCGCGTCACTAGCAGCGCCCGGAAGGAAGCCTTCACCGTCACCTTCCCGTCCGCCCCCTCCGCCGACCGCCCTGGCACCTGTTAACAAAAAAAAAATACACTTCTTGTTCACTGTTCAATCAATCAATTATTTATTTTTTGAATAAGGTACAAAAAGGTTGGACTATTTTACAACGAGCACTTATTCTATTCCTTAGTACGCTACTCGTACATTTGCATCAACGACCGATCGCGCGACGTAAGCGCGGGCTCCTGAAACGACTAAAAATATCGGGTTACAATACTTAAGTTACTTTAGAAGCACGTACAAATTTGAATATATAAAAATACATTACTTTAAGCGTGGCGCTCGGTTAGGCGTCTGAATCCCGACTGGAGTGCAGCGGCGGACCACGAGGCTTTATCTGTCGTATACGCATACGATGCAAGCTAGTATTCCAATTACGACGACGGACGGCGAGTCGCGTGAGATGAAAGCGGGAGCGAACGGCGGACCGAGTACACACTCACCAGAGGTTGACAGCGACTGAAGGTGGGTCGACACTAACTAGTCAGTAATCTAGTTGCGATGTCAGCGGGTTGGGAGAGATGAGGGGGAGGTATACACTCACCAGCCAATAGTCGAGCTGCAGCTCGAGCGGCTCCTGCAGCGGCGGCGGCAGGTCGGGCGGCGCGGGCGCGGGCGTGGCGGGCGGGGAGGGCCTCGCGGGGGGAGACCCGCCCTCCTCCAGCTCCAGCGACGATGGCCCGCCCTCGCCGCAGCCCACGCGCACTTCCTGTACCACAACCGGTATTAATACAATATAAGGCTACTGGCTTCCGCTCGCGGCGTCACCCGCTTGGTTATGGTCTATCTCAGTCTTTATTGCGTCTTTCATAAAAAAACCTTTTTGCTTTGGCTAGCTTATGTAAAATTTCGTAAAAATGGACTGGGTCTTGTATTATAGGTGTCGTAGCGTGTGTAATTACAGGAACAAGAATTTTAGATTTGTCAGGGCTAGATAATAAATAAACAACTTACAGCAATAAATGGCACGAACGTCTGACTGGAGTCCTCATCGCCGGACCGCTCCCGATAGGCGACCATGGCCTCGCCTATGGGCACGTTGTTCACTGGCCCGATGCTGTTCAGATACCTGGAACGAGACGAACGTTAAAATGTAGTTAGACTCTGCTGACTACGAACATATCACCCATTTTTTTATTAAATAAAAGCAGCAAAGGAGCATGCAGGCTACCTGGTCTTAAGTAGTCACTGCAACCCATGGATATCAACTTGGAACTTCAGGTAGTATCTTACTCCGACCTGAACTGGGACTTGTGAACTTTGGCAACCACACCTTCCTTCCGAACTTTGCGGTAGAATTGGGTGTGGCGTTGGTACTTCCCCGAGCGACCACCTATTAAACTTTCTTTCGTAAACGACGTTCACTGGCTCGATGCTGTTCAGATAGTTGGATCGACATGAACATCATCAGGGGTTATGAAACATTACCTAGCGATCCTCGAAGACATCTCAGCGATATCGTTCATGGGTGCGTCCGCGGCTCGCTCGCACAGCAACGTCCACGACTCGCTCCCGAACAATCCCGCGTATGCGGGATCCGCCGCCGCCAGATAGCGTGAGATCGTGCATGGACCTTCAGAGTGCATATAACACATTCTATAATAATATTTCATTTTATCTTATAGGTATATTATTTTATTTTATATGCTATAAAAATATCATGAACATGTTATTCATTATTGTACCACTAGACAAATGAAAGAAACTTTGAAGTTATTTTACCAGAAACGCAGGTTAGATATCCGATCTAGGTTTGCAACTTCACCTTCAGTAATCTCACCATGACAACATCAGTGTGTACAGGGCACACAGGCGCACTCACCCAGCGGCACGATGTAGAAGCGCAGCGGCGGCGCGTCGTGCGGGCGCCGCGCGGCCAGCTCCACGTAGGCGCGCAGCGCGCCCGCCGCCGCGCCCTCGCCGCCGCACACGCACACGCGGAACGTGCGCCGGCTGCCCCTGTCAAACCGTACACCGTGCACTTTTATTTGAGCATTAAAATAAATGTCATATGTGGGTTACCCCTTATGGATGACCACTTGGTGAAAAGTGTGGTTTGCCGCCCGGGTAAACCCAAATTCTACCGTGAAGCATTTTAGTACTAGAGGCGACCACCTGAGTCCTAGGGACTAGTAACGCATCTTCATTCACAATCTGAGGTAGAGCTACTGTACTTCCTAAAGTCAGAGATAGATGTTGATGGGTTGCAGAGACACTACATAACACCAATGCATGCGCACGTTTACTACTTTTTTAAATCAAAAACCATGAAAATTCATCTCTCTCATCAGTCTCATTTACACGTCACGCGCCGCTGAAAATGAGTGCTGCCTAGCTAAAGAGAACGAAAGTATTTTTGCGGCTCAGTGTATACACAAGTGGCTACTAACTGCTTTGCGGCGCGCGCGAGCAGAGTCTGCAGCATGGCGCGCAGCGGCGGCGCGTGTGGCGGCACGTGCGGCAGCGTGGGCACGCCCAGTGCGTGCAGCGCACGCAAGCCGCCGCCCGGCGCCACGCCCACACACTCCGGCGCGCCCTCCTCGCCCAGCACCGCCGACACCTGCTCGGCCACCGTGCGTCGCGGCTGGAAGTAACAATTAATTTAAGTTACATTTAAGAATTCGTACGCCGCGTAAGGATTTATAATGCAAATAACAGTGCAGAATAATCTACCGTATCATTTTAGATTCAGTACATGTTTTTACCACAAAGAGCAGAGTACATATTTTTACCAAGACAAGTCGCTCACCTCTAACGTAGTGGGACTCTGAGCGGGAAGCTCGTGAGCGGACACCGGCCTCTCGGCGGCGATCACGAGCGAGTTCTTCTTGCGTGAAGCCGCCGCGGCCGGCGTCAGGTTGCCGCCGCTAGTGGCGCTCCGGAACAAGCGGGAGCGTTTGTCCTCCTAAGAAACAATTCGAACATCAACCATCAACCGCGAATCAGTCAATCAGAAGGCAGCGAATTAACGCTGATCTGCTGTTGATAAAGATCGAGGGTTTAGTTTGTCGCGCTGGTTGAGTGCGGGCTGGAGATCTTTACTTGTTTTTCGAAAACCTTATGAAAATTGATAGTCATTTGTTTGTTTTATTTTTTTTTTCTTTGAAAGAAGTAGCAAACCAGCATGCAAGCTACCTAGAGTTAAGTAATCTTTACAACCCATTAACATCCATATCCCGCACCGGACAGTACCGTAGTCCTACCCGCGCTCGTAAATACGTACATTCCTACTTTCTAGGACTAATATGGCCGTCTCGTATTCCGTGCCTTCCAACAGAGATATCGGAATCATCCAAATGCACCGAGGTAGGGAGTACAAATAACTTGGTATCAAGTCCACGGTGCCCGGGTACCTTCTGGTTTCCTCCTCCCCTCGCGTCACCAAAAAAAAGTTACCTTAATCTCATTTGGCGGGGAACTAGAAACGGACGCGCCCGAGACTGGCGCATCGAGAGTTGCATCTCCGTCGCTATTCCCCTCACTACCGCGTTCATCGCCCGCGGAACTGCGCACCGCTTCAGACTCTGTCGGGCACATCACTAGTATAGCCACTTATACGGAGGGCAGTTAGTAACAAGAAAGATTAGTAGGTAATATTAAAAAAATTGCCGATTGTCATAAGTTTTATAAGATTATATATAACAGAATTGTAAAATGAGACAATCGACGTTCGCTGCGTCCCACAACCTTTCGGTACATAATTGCTTTCAGCGGGAAAATGCATATAAAGTGACAGCTGTCATTAGTGACAGCTATCATACGAATACGATCATCATATCAATAGCGAGACTTTTTTTAACAACTTGTGGGACGCGACGTTAATCATACACCTGGAAGAAGTAAATAGGAGGTTAGTTTCAGAACAGAAGATATAGAGATGATAATGACTGTTATACTTCGCCATACACAGACTCAAAATACATAGCATGCGTTTTTACTTTCTTTAAACACGCTATAATCTTTGGTGAGCGGGAGTATTTTAAAAACGAAAGTTATTTCAAACGGTTCCCGAATAAAATAAAATTGAAATGATAGTTGATGATGAATGTAAATGATAAAAAAAATTTATGACATAGAATAGAAAGAAGTACCGCGAATAAAAATGATAGCATGTTCGAAGTTGTAGATGCAAATAGAGATAGAATTCGAAAAAAATCAACAGAAATACGGACAGACAAAAGCTGCAATGTGAAAACGCAATGATTGGATGGTACAATGCAAAAGGCGTAGTAATTTTCAAGCGATTAGTTTTCATTTCACAAAAATTCACATTTGGAATTCACACAAATGTCAAGCTGAATGACGTTTTAGTTACAAGTGCAATCAATTTAGATATAAAACATAAGTAAGCTTGTCCAACATTTTTTTACAGTGACCTTCTGCATAATATTTTCCAATATTTAATTTTGAAACTAGAATAAGGAACTTGGCGATAAAATAAACGTTTACTGAAATTGTTCTCGAGAACAAAGATATACCTAGGCATTGTTAACAAATAACGACGTAAGGTTATAATTATAACACCATAATAAAATATTTGAATGTATTGTATATAATAATATACTATTAGGTATACCCACCATATTAAAATATGAACCTGAAAGATTTTCATTATCATACTCGTTTCTTTTTCTTTTATCCCTTAAAACGTATTTAGTTATAACATAATATTATTGAATAAAAGTAGAAAACGAGCATGCAGGCCAACTGTTTTCAAGTGGTCACTGCAACCCATGGACATCCACTTCAAGCAGTATCCTTGATCCAGTATCCAGATCGTACCTGAGATCGCAAATATGTATATGACAAATAGATGCGTTGTTATTTCTGAGGACTAAGATAGTCGCCCCGTATGTATATAGTAAACTCCGGCAACCACACACTCTTCTTCTTCTTTTGACACACAATAAATTGCTTTACGGTAAAATTGGGTGTGGCGGTGGTACCTCCTCGGGCGGAGATATGCCCATAAAATATACCCTTCAATCGTCATTTTGTATAAGATCTGACGCAAAATTATGGTAACATCAGTAATACCATAACCATAAGGGATTTCGTAACTTTATATTTTTTTATATAAGCTTATGTTATCGCCAAGTTCTTAGTACATGAGTACTTTAACTCGTACGTATAGTAGAAACCAAAATTAACGGTCAACAGCATTATGCATTAATATCTGAACGTAATTCAGTCAGTCATTTCATGGCATAGCGTTCATCACAGTGACCTTAAATTTTGGTCTCTTCTAAACGCACGTAAAGCCGTAGCTACATTCGCGAAACTGTGATCGATAAAATATGTCTTATCATTTCGAAACACTAATTCCAAACTATTATTATTTGAAAATTACTTTCACTTTAAAATTAATTTTTGCGATGGTACAATCGCGTAACTGATCAGTATGTTACAAATGACCTTCCCAAAATCTCTATTTCCATAACGAATAAACGATGAACGCGAAAATATTGAAAAATCAGTAAAATCATCGTCGCGACGGTGTTTAACGCGACGACACTTTCGCGAAAGTAACGTCGGTCACATGTACCCCGGTACCTGTGCGTGTCGGCGCGGCGGCACGACGGCGCGCGGCGAGCTCACCGGCGGACGCGAGGCTCGCGTGTCGAGTCACTGCGCATGCGGTACGTTGTACCTTGTACCTTGTTGCTTTTGTACGGGGCCGTAAGTATTACGTAAACAAGAATTTAGAAATGTAACCCCCCTCATCCCCTTGTCAGCAAAACAAAGCAATATTCTTACATCACCCTCCTGTACTTAGGTACATAAATATTCATATAATTTTCACAAAATCATTCTACTGAATTTTGCAAAAAAATACATGGCTACGATAAGAACTAGATAATATAGTAATATTGCTGATGTAACAACTATTTCCCCTATTATACCCCCTTATCTCATCAAAAATAAACAAAGCTGCCCCCCATTCCCCTTTTTTGCTTACGTAATACTTAAACGGTCCCCATGACGTACGTAGCGCGCGCGGGGCGGAGACGACGGTGCGTGCGTGCGGACTTATGCGGGCGGTGTTTATGTTCATAATGCGTGATAATGCAAGTGTGTGTGTATGTTTGTGTGGAGCGATTTTTATTAACGACTATTTTTATAAATATATTTTGATGTCAGTTGTACGATAAATTATGGATTAATAGTGCGTGTTTGCACTCTTAATAAGTACCTATATAACATTTGCTTTCCACCTTAAAAAAATGTTAAATTGTGTCATGTTAATAATGAAGTACATCAATTATTTGTGTCCACGAGAACTGCTACAAACAAACTGTGTCACAGTCTCGCGGACACTTTAGTAACCTATTGAATGAGCCAAACACGTCTGAGGTATACACAATTTAATTTTGAACTTCAACAAACCGATGTCTAAAAGTGTAATCTAGTCGCTAACACATTTTAAATAAATACTATAATATCTTTATCTTACACGAAACATATAAAGAAAGTAGTAGTTCGTCTATACAATATAATATTTGTGCACATATAATTACTAACATAGTTCGTTTAGTTAGTTTTCGTGTATTACTAACATATGCAGCTCTTAAGAAACTGTATACTAACTAGTGTCCGACCAAAAGTTTCTGTTTCGATTCCGGCCAGTTTTAGTCATAAAATCTAGTTTCGGCTTTAGTTTCGGTTTCGACCAGAAAATGGCCGAAACTCCTGTGGTATTAGTTATGAAGAATATGTCAAGTCTAACATACCTAGGTATTTTTTATTTTTATTATTAAAACTTTCGTGAGTGTGTTTACACATTTTTTATAAATATAGTTTCCAGGCAGTCTCCGTCGCGACCTGACGACCGACGGGAGCTCTTGATGAAGAACCTCGTATAGGTTTGAAACTAGTCGGGCA
>DWNH01002267.1:0-10051 GCA_018249895.1 Tiana niger | reverse complement strand
CAGAGGAATCGGTCAAGCCGTTTCGGAGGAGTATGGAGACTAACATTGTGACACGAGAATTTTATATATAAGATGTATTTCTCAGATGTAATTTATTTAAGAATTATCCAATGAGCGTGCTGACCAATCTGTTATTATAAAATGGTCACTGCAGCCCATATACGTCCACATCCAAACTCATATGAAACCTTATCTGACGTGGTCTATAGATTTTTTGCTTTCCTGAGGACTAAGGTAGGCTTGTTTTATAGTTCGCAGATATTAATATCCAGCCTTGAACACGGAAACAGGTCTTGATGAAACATTGCATGGCAATACTTACTACCTCAGGGGCAATATCTAACATAATTTGTTGTCTGGATAAGCACCTACATTAAATAGATAGCATTTAAAGATTACCTTACATACGTACAAACTTACACACACACAAGTGAAGCGAAAGCGTGTTAATACATCCTACGATATTGATACCACTGACATCTATTAGCGATGTTGGTAACTCATACATCATGACGTAACAATAATTGTTCGTTCAATAATTTAAATGTCTGTAAAAGTTAATTGTACCTACAGTATAATTTTACAAGTTATAGAAAAAAATAATCTAAGGTAATCTCATTCATCACCATTCATTTTGTTTCATGTTGTTTTAAGATTGCCTTATTGACCTGATAAAAACATTTTTTTTACCGTCGACCATCGATTTAAATGGCAGTCAAACATACCTAGTAAAAAAAAAAGATTTTGTTTGATGTTCGGTAAAATGGAAAAAATCAAGTTTATGTGAAAAATATATTTATTTCCATACTATTACATTCATCACGTTTAAATCACATTACGAAACATCATTCTGATAAAAAAAGAACAATAATATCAACACAAAAATAGTCATCCTCAATTATCTACTTAGCACTACGTTATTGGCACTTCCTGAGCACAAAGTAACATTTACAGCATTTACAATTACACAAATACTTATTATAATACGTATTATGACAAACGAGCGGGCCGGACTGTCACTGCGATTGACATTGACACTGACAGTATCTGCACCCATAGAATAAAAAAACAACAATTACCTATGAATGTCACTGAAAATTATTAAAAATATTTCTTATAATTGTTTATTAGCCAACAAATACAACAACAGTTGTTAACCAAATATTAATTATTAACTTTCATTGGCAATTAATTATCGATTAACAAACAATTTTAGATTAACAATAAATTAAAATAAGAATTTATTTGTAAGGATATATTTGTACACCAGAATTTTTTTAATTCGTACCATAGAGCTGCAAATATGAGGACATATCAAAGTGGGAAGATCCATTTATTGTTTCTTTATTTCTATCTCATCGTGATAGTCAATCGCAGTAAGTGTCTCGAAATCGCTTTACAGTTGGCAACTTGATCAAACTACTTAATTTTACATTATAAAACTCATTAAATGGAAATAGAAACATTGATAGGTATACACAGATAGACTTTAAAAAACAGATTAGGATATATATTATGTATACGCATTTACATATAAATTGTATAATCTATTTACAACATCATCTGTTACTGCATTAAAAACCACTGTTTACTGTATATTCTGTCAGTTATGTTTGGGTAAAACATTATAATTTTTTTTTAAAATAATATTTACCTATATAGATATTCATTGGTAACGATATAAAAGTGTAAAAGTAAGTCGTTTTTTAAGTAAATATTCAATATAAGGAAGACAAGGTAATAGAAGCCATCGAAAACTGGTTCAAAATAAGCTAATTCGAATTTTCTTGAAGGCAGTTGTTTTCAATATATCCAAAAATCTTTGGTTATTTTTTCGTTTGTTCTCTGTAGTTTCCATGAAGTTCAGAAAAGTCTATTATACTGACAATTAAAAATTACATAAAAAGGATTATACAAATCAGCAGTCCTGTTTTTCATTAAACAATGTACGTTTAAACCTTATTAAGTTTTGATCTACTTAAATTTTTTTTTCTTCTTAGTAATAGTAAAAATTCTCGGAATAAATAAATACAGAAAATAGATACAAGTTCGTGTACATACATTTCATTTTCAGACAGCTATGAATTTGGTATATACCTACTGTTCAATGAAAATAACTACATATATTCTTTATAAAATTTTATCTCCTGAGGGACACAGAACAGCTTTACTAAACCGCTAACTTAAGACCCAATTAAATAAGATTTCAGTATTTAAAAATGATAAGTGTATCTCATTACAATAATGTGATTATTTTGTTTTAAAATGAAGGAAGCAGTCATAGTTTCCGTAAAATTATGAATTACATGCAAACAAAGCAGCCAATTATCAGCGAGTGAGCAAAAGAGTTTAAGTTCTTAACCTGTTGCTTTTGTTTTCTTTCAGCATTGATAACTTAAAAGTAGTTATTAATGTTTTAAAACACCCCAAAAGAGGGAATTAAGAGGTTATAATAAACAAATATGATACAGTCAAAAGTGATCTTTGTGACAAAATTTACGGATTTAGATCTTTTACAATAACTCTTTCCAGTTAAGCTCATTTACGTTAGTAAAATACTAAGAAATACATATGGTATTTTAATAAACCGTACCATTAGGGATAAAATAGATAGTAATAATACATTCGAACAATTTTGATATGTCTCTAAATGTTTTTAAAGCAACTGTCAAGCCGACAGGCTACCTGCTGGTAAGCGGTCACCGTTCCCTGTGGATACCGTGTCGCCAATGCGTTGACTTTGAAGGAAAGCTCTTTTAGCGCCTCTTAAAAAACCCCTACTTAAATTTCAGCTATAAAATTACAATAAATAAACGTTTTTGTCACTTATAAAAGGGAGTCGATTTTTTTTTTTTTTTAAATAGTATAAAGTGACTTAAAAACAGTAGAAAGTAGATGACACAAGATCCCACATATGTGTGACATACATAGAGGAGAATCGTTACAATACGATAGATACAGTCTGTACACTAGGAACAATAATTATTGCGTAAAGTATATTAATTAACTAAGTATTTCTAAATGCATCCACGATATGGATTTCTAAAAAAATTGGTCAATGCGATGTAAATTATCGTATTACAAAATAAATTAAAAATTATGCACAAGAATAGGAAAATACTTCAAAATCAAATGCATTACCTACAGCGTTCTCAAAGTCGTGATTTGTCACGCAAACGGGTTCACATTCTGATTCTCAGCATAGTGCACGCGAACTCATGGATTTTTGAAATTATGAAAAAGTCCAAAAATTTTCCCATATAATAAATAATAAAACAATTTTGTTCTAACGAATAACATTAATTAAAAAAACACCTTACATTAGGTCTAAATTTGGATTAAATAAATAAGTAAAAATGACTGTAAACTTGAAATCCGTGGACGGACTCAACCCGCGTGAGTGGCCAAATAAGCACGACTTTGAAAACTGGCTCGTTTTGAAAACTAAACATATAATTTACAATATTAGTTACAACTTTACACCTTGGGGGAGCTACGAAGAACTTACCCTAACCGAGAGCCCTTCTAATCACGAGTATAGTAAAAGTTATGTACAGTAATTTTGTTCATGTATCTCACCTGAATTTATTAGACAAGGAAGTGCAATTCCGTTTTAAAAATGACACAATAAAATTTTCTAATATTATAAATGACAGAAAACATAAATAATAATGACGCCATCAATTAAGTGTATGTAAAAATACATCACAATTGAATAGAACTTTTGAATCTAGAATATACTAAAAAAAACCTGACGAGTGTATCAGAGAATGTTTGACAAAATGAAATCAAATCATCAACAAAAGGATGACCTGTAAGATTAAATTGCACTCATAAAGTAATCTTTAAAGTATTCTTTATATGTATGTAGTTAGCTTACTTTAGCAACTGAAGGTTTGTGCGTGTTTTAATATGTGTCAATATATAAACGTCGCTGGCAATATTTGAAATATTACTAGTAAGAAGATTTCTGATTCACATTACTATCCGTAAGATACGATAGATGGCGTATGCATAGTTTAAAATAATTGTGTATCTTTGTGAGAGTTTAGCGACTGTGTTTCAGTGAATGAGCGCGTTTACGCTGGAACGGTGATATAATGATAATTATAATCAAGGTAATGATATATCGTAACATAGACGGGTTTTTGTTATAAATATACCTAAAAATAACATTAAAAGGGGTGATTAGAGAAAACTTTATTTTTATTGATTAGTATTTTACTTTCTGCAGCAACTAACGTATTCTTCAATACATCGACAGATAAAAAACTTTAAATTTAATGATTGAAAAAAATCATTGCTGTCTCTGAATAAAAATTGTTGATTCTACGAACGATGTGTTTAACTAAATATCGCCCGAAATAGAGTTTGCTTCAAACCTTACCTTTTACAGTCCGGTATAAGAACTTGGTATGATATTTCTTACCTCTAAAACTAGGATTAATATCTGAATTGCACTTCCTAATCTAAAAACACATCACTCGACACTACTTATACGTTAAACACAATAGGCTCAATAACAACATTTCGTAAAACCGTCCGTTTCGGCACAAATACCTTCGAACATAACTTATTGTCATACTTTAATCTCTTCGAGTTCAAATTTGAAAACCTACAGTTAACCCTGTACTAGCTAGCACCTTTTTCCTCTTGCGGCCACAACACCTCTGGATGGTTCAGCATGTAATAAGTCATATGTTTCTCGCTCCCGTACGTGGACGCTTTCGTACCTAGACACATGAGAAACTGACTCTTTTCCAAATTCTTATCACAGTCAACCGAATGAAATTTATGCACCAAACTGTTATCCGCTATCCTGTACACCGTCAAGTTTGATTTGATCAAAGTCTCGAACAGTTGTACGTCCTCCATCCCCCACCCTTTTATACTTAAATCGAAACCGCCCACTCTTACGAAGTCGCACTTATAAATACCAAGTATCCCGAAACCGTATTGTCTGAAGTAACCAAAATCGTCGTTTATTTCCTTACTGTACTTTAGATTTGCTAATTCAACGTCCGTTTTCGTGGCTTCACTCGCTTCGTCCACATACTTGCCTATATCTGTGTTAGTCACCAGAATTTCGTCTTTGAACTTGTTATAGTCATCACCGTTTACGACATCGGGATTATATTCACTAAACACTATTGGAAAATAAACTTGGTAGTACTTCACTGTATTCATCCTTATCCTCCTAAGGGTTATATGATTGAACATCATGTCTACATCGATGAAGAACACTAGATCATCGTCTGAACACAATTTAAGTCCTTCGGTCAACGCCGCACCTCTCGAGAAAGTTGTTGAGCCCATTTGGACTACCTTGATTTGTTTCCCATACAAATCATTATAGTAATCGATTAGAGACTGTGCGTTTCCGTAATCTAGGGGATTTTTACTATCTAAATAAAGAACGACTATAAGTGTCACAGCCTCGTCGCTTTTTAGGACTATATCCTCGTAATTCTTCATGAATCGTCCGAAGATCTCCTGTCTTCCTGCTAAAGGGAGTATGAAATGTATTCTCCTATCGTAAATCGGATAATCGTACTCGTTGTCATACCATTTTAGCACCTTTGGTAGGTTATTATGTAACTTCATCAGACCAGTTTCAAATGCTTCCCGGACATTTAGTTTCTCGAGGAAGCTCTGCTGCTGGTTGGACTCATCAAAATCGTCATATTCGCTTGCATCATCCTTGCCGTTGTTCTGCACTTGTTCTAATATGGCTGGGTCTTCAAATGGTGGTATCTCTCCCATCGGCAATTCTCGCAAATCTGTACCTGAAATATTAAAGACACTGTATGATATATTTTGTTAAATACTGATCAGAAGAAATGACACAGTAACAAGGTCCGCCACTTTGACAGAACGGCAAAAAAAAACTAACTATTTTGCTCTGCATTCATTATGTTAATTCAGAAAATTACTAATTACTACTTCACCAATATATCTAGAAGATAGTCCACTTTACAAAAATATATCTCAGTAAAAGTCTGGTAGAGATTTGGTACCGTCGCAGCCAGCCACCGTCCAGGTTTTGCAGCATGTAGATGACAGTAATAGCTAAATAAGGTGTTTTGCAAACCTTTTAGCTTTATTTTAAAACATCACATACCAGTAAACGTCTGTTGTAGATACGCATGCCGTCTGACAGCCGCGGTCATCTTTCTCCCCCTGTAGCGCCTGTACTTCAGAAGCAGATCCAATACATGGTCCACTCCATGCAGCGGCTGCAGCCTCGTGTACCCGTACAGCAGCTCGTTGAAGTCAATCACGCGGCCTCGCTGACGGGACGGCGCGTTGATTATTTCCATCACCTGGAAAATGTTTTTTTAGAAGTCAGCACATGTACATCAGGATTGAAACGCTCTAAAAATATGGGATTTTGTAAAATTGCCACACTAAGTGGTTTTATTAAGACTTATATTAAGTTACTTAATTCAAAAGCTATGATTTCACACGAAACCTAGAATTCTTTAAAGACACAATCTGACACTGACAACCCATGTGGTGTAAAAGTTTCTATGCCGGTTCTTTTCAAACGATTCGATTCCCGGAACAGAATTTAGATTTCTGTTCCCGGTTTTACAAACCTTCATGTGGTCTTTATGTGTCCATAGTACCACGAAACATGAAATCCTTGCGTGGGGCTCTTAGTGTGAAGCGTTATAAACTGAGCGATCTAGCTCTCTCAACCAGGGCAGAAATTTAAGCATTGGCATGAAAGCTCTCAAAGGGAACATTTTTTTAAGGGACATAAGTAGCAAACGAGCATGCAGGCCACATTATGTTAAGTATTCACTGCAATCCATGGACATCTACTTGCAACTTCAGGACCTTAATCCTACCTGAGTATAAAGCATTATTACGGAGGAGCGGTACCTCTCGAATGACGTCATCGAGGGCCTCTTTAAGTGGGCCCTCAATCCGCCTCTTGGGGTTGGAATGGCTCATGGAGTAAATGGACTTGCTGATGAAATCGAACGGTACTATGTCATCTACAGTATCCGCCTTATACCGGTTGAGGTCTATTGGCGCTCCTGAAATTGAAAGATAATTAAGTTAAATGAAGATTTCTTATATTTTTCTTTACTTTTCACTTTTTTAACCTTATCTACTTTTATTTCTTTTCTTTTACATTTTACTTAAATTTTTAAACTACCTGCTGGTTTTCTTCCTGTTTTTTCTGTGTTCAATTTTACTTGTTTCTTTTTTATACTGTTTTTTATTTTCCCAAACAATTAGATTTTTTATTACATTCACTTGTTTTTAGTTACTTTCGAGTCTCCATTATGAAACGTATAAAATCACGGCTGTACCCTTCTTAAAAGTTGAAACTTGATGTTATATTTTCAAATATATTCCCTAGACAACACAACTTCCAGATCCATCCATCCATCCATCAGCCTTTAGTTGTCCACTGCTTGACATAGGCCTCCCCTAGTCGGCGCCACTCCGTCCGGTCCTGAGCCCTTAGAATCCAGCGGTTTCCTGCTATCTTCTTCAGGTCATTAGTAAGTCATTTACAGAACGTAATATTTTTTAACGCTCGATTTTATTGTCCATTAAATTTTCGTAACGGGGATTTTAAATTTAAATCAAATCGATTCTTAAGGAGTAAATTCTAACATTTTTAACTGACTTCAAAAATAGGTTCGATTATATTCTTTTTTATGTGTTACCCCGAACTTTTTACAAGATGAACCAGTTTTGATGACTTTTTTTAATTTGAAATCTGGTGCTTGTCACGTGGTCCTATTTAAATATGATCAAAATCTGACGAGTGGTTTTTAAGTAATACTTATTATTGCCAATTTAATTGACTTCGACCACAATGATGACGTTCTCATTTTATTACTCGTTCAAGTCGTTATTTTTTGTTAAAATTTAATTTTTGTGACTAGTCTATAGTAGATCTAGACGACGCCGATAGACTATTACAAGTATATTTAGTTTGAAATCAAAAGAATAACGCTAGCACTCGAACTCGCATTCGTTAACTGCAACTTCAGACAGTCTGACGAGTAGTGTTACCAAAGGACCCGTATTTCAAGAGACGTCCCCGTATTTCAGGCACAATACTTTGACCCGCTGAAGCTGATTCTGTCCTGTATTTCCAGTGTGCTCGATTTATTTTTGAGAATCCAATTGTCGCCGTCAGCCGTCGTCCTACCTAAACTTAATAAAAATTTAATTATTAACCCTTTTTGATATGATTATAATTGTTTTAGATTTTTTTAAAGATGCAACAAAAAGTAGATATTAAACTTACAAGTGCGTCAATAAAACATTTGAAATAATAAAAATGTGTGTATATAATATATGTACACGCGTTAGAAGTTAAACTTCTTTGGCGTAAGAAGATAAAAATCTTTTTAAAGTTTTTATCTTTTGCCTTATTCTACGTTTGTAGAAAAAACGACACTAACAATAGAAAAAAAAGGTATTTAATACATTGAAAGTTTTATTATAACGCATTGTATAGTTAAATAACTAAAATGTTGACTATAGCTAACTTCAGGGTGTCGGTTTTTCGTGACGGTTTGCGCGCGCATCCTAAAAATTTACTCATCATTTTTCCCTAACGCGCCAAAAGAAGTATAACTTCAAAAATCTCTGTAAATAATTTTGTATTTCATTCGTCCCGGATAATGAAATTAAATTAAATGAAATCGTTTAATTCATTACAAGGTATTTACATACACTTAATGAGAGTCAAATATTCAATAAGTTCATTGGCTTTATACGCTCTTTCAGCTATTGTTGACCGGGAGAAAAAAGCAGGCGAAAAAAAACTCTCGGTAAGTCCCGTATTTTTTGCCCACTTGTCCGTTACACGCTAAAACATTAGACAACCCTAACGACGAGACAGCCAACGTCTGGCGTCGATGCTTTGAACGCTCATACGAGTGCGAGTAACGTTCACACATTGTCAAAACGTATACGCGAACGTGCAAAATTGAATTGATTAGTTAGTTCCAGACGCGAGACGTTTCTCACATTCAACATCTTCGTACAATAATCATCTCTGTCTGGTCAAAGTTCTTTGGATACGCTGGTGATGTAATGTATAGAAATAAATGAGCATCATGGAAGAAGTAACACCTTTAAATTGAAACGAAGTATTTTGGAAACTTTTTGGTGTTTGCTGGTTCGATTCCCATCAAACACAAATGATTGTGTTATAAGCACAGATTATTGTTCTGTGTCTGGGTGTGATATTGTCTTTATATGTTTATATGTATGTCTCCTTCACTGAAATAGTAAAGTATAGAAAAAGTAAAACACAAGATTAAAAGCAAATAATCTTGTTTAGAGAGTACCCAGGAAAGCTCGAGAAAACAACCAAAAAACAAACTTTCCTATTCCACTTTTTTTTAAATATATTTTCAACATGCATTGATAGCGTTTTGAAGTACCAGGGGAACAGACAACTCGTGCGCTTTTCACCTCGCTGGGTCCACAAGTGTGCGCGGTCCCCGCCTACTTGGGCATTCATGCAGCATCGCGAGACCTGTCATACGTGAAAAAAAAAACAATCACATACGCCATGTACTGAGCATAAAGGTTACGACTGTTCAGGGCTACCAACTAAAACATCTGTTTTTTCTTTAATTGTTATTATTATAACTAAGATTATTATTATTATTTTTCAACTTCATTTTTTTAATTCATTTATTTATTTTTATGTTAATGTTTCAGCCTACCCTATCCTCTCACCATCACCCAGGGTTGACTGGGAGACAATACCAATAGGCATTAACTTTTAACCCTTGAAACCCCTAGTATAAGATAGACAACAATAATGAGACTAAAACAAAAATAATGAGACTTTGTTATAAAATTTTATTTATTTATTTACTTATTGGTAGTGAATTATTATTGATTTTATTTTTTATTATTGTTTTTTCTCTATGTATTTTGTATGGATTTTTTGTATAATTGATTTATATTGCAAAATTATAACTTATAATAACGCTTCACACTCATAGCCCCACACTAAGATTCTAGGATCTTGTGTCGTGGGTACCATGGACACACACAC
>DWNH01002266.1:0-10055 GCA_018249895.1 Tiana niger | reverse complement strand
GTTTAAGGCCCCAACAAGTTTACATATTAGGAGAGCCGCGTTCTTCACGAAGTGCGATGAGAACACTGAATGTAAGGAAAACGACATGTGATTTTCCTTGTACCTATTTGTCAACGTTTAAATTGGTTATAGTTAAGGTAAAGCTCTAGAAGGCAATAAGTCCGTAATTTTACATTCTTATAAGTCTAGGCATTGTTAAGAGTGGTACTTGTAACTCAAGTGGCACTTGTTACTGAAGTGGAATCAAAAATTAGATATACCTATAAATAATAAAATAAAAAAAAACATTCAAATTACAATTCTCTCATGCTGCAGGTACATAAATACATAGTAATCACGTAATACAGGTACGAAGGAAGGACAACACTAAAGGAAAACGAAGTAATTATCCAAAATATGCCCTTTTATTCGCTGACATTGTAGTACACGCTATAAATATTTAATACCTTAACCGACGCAACCAGTTAACATTGAGAATCGATCTCGTATTACTGGCATTACACCTATATTATTATTGTTATTATATCTTTAGTTTCCATTGTCTGCGGTACGCTCTTGGAATCCTATTGCAACCTTGTTATCTCCTGTCGTAATAACTTCGCTAGTCTTATTTGTTTTTTTATTTGCACACATCGACTGCGAAACTTTTGTGTTATCTACGTCATTCTTTTTCAATCACTTCTTAATTTCCACAATGTTCTTTGGTTTTAATTTTGACCTTACATAATGAATGCCCTATATAATGTGTCTCGTATAGTAAGTTTTCAATACTCAAGGTTGCATTGAATTACTACAGGTTTCGGCGCACCTACAATACTCACTCCTCCGATCATATGTGATGCGTCATATATTACCGCTACTGGTTGATAATGTTTACCAACGCACTAGGATCTGCGCTTGAGTCATTCCAGTTGTGTCCACATCGCTTTGGTCGGCTAGCTCGTTCTCAGTTCGCAGTTACCGATCCTTCATCACGGTCGCTTTGTGTATTGTGCATAAATAGTTTCCGCACTTTCGTAAATCTTATCTCATCCATCAAATAAACACTCACTTTATATTGCTCTTGCGTCTCGTTATCACATGTTTTATTTATTGCCAGTTGTTAACTGATCGTAAACGTAAACAATGTGTGTTTCTTAATAGTCTAAAGCAATCAATGCCTCGATACAAATTGTGCGCGGTTTTAAGAATTTGTGAATGAACTTACTCTAGTCAGTGATGTGATTGAAAAAATACTCAAAATGATTTATGAAGTGATCCTTGGATTTTTTGGACTTTTATATATAATCTGGAAGTTTTTGCTGGGCCCAAATAAAGCGAAAAATGCCTCTGTAAATTTAAATAATAACAAAGAACGTGAACATATTTCAAGTCAGCATATCTTGAGTAATTCTGAGTTACATATAAAATCAGCGGCCAAAAATCTTTCACCTATAATTGAATGCTTGCAAGAGAAAGAATTAGAATATGATTTCGAAAACAAAAGAAATACTGTTGCCAACTTATTTTTGAAACAAGAGGAGAATGAAGATATCGGCAAAATTTTTAAACGCGACAGTCCACCAAAAGAACGGTTTGCAGAATTCGTAGAAAAGACTGTCTTAAATGATGACAAGTTACAGTCCATTATACAGAATTTGTCATTGGATAAATCTGAGGAACTGCCGCAGTTTACTCAACCTTTTGGCTTACAAAATGAAAACAATATTAGTTATCGAACTGAAAATATAGAAAGCTCTAAAGAAGATCTTCGGAATATAGAATCTGATTGTAGCAAGCATGAATCTACTGATCATGATTTGTCATCGAATGACTGTAATGGGACATCAGAAAGTAATCCCTTATTGCTTAGAAGACTTCAAAAACAATCAGGCCTTCCTACTGGTCTTAATTTCGGTTCTGTAATAGGCGAGCTGAAATTGAAAACTAAAAATACCGACGGATTGAAGCCTGTTTTTAAGAAGTTTGATGTAGACACTTTGGACGATGTTCAGGCATGTTTATTTTAAATTAGTTTTAAGACTTCCTGAGTAAAAATAATTAAAATAAAATTAATTATAGCTAGATTTTTAGGTGTAAGTTTAGTTTTTAGAATATTGGAAAAGAGAAAATTAATACAAAAAGTCCTAGTTAAATGAAATAAAAATTCCAATTTACATCAAATTCAATTAAAAATGTAGTTATGAATATTATGATCAAATATTTTCGTAATACATTTGGAGTAACAATAACTTTGTCTTCTATTGAAATAAGTTTTGCAAAATCTTTGTTAATCCATAAGACATGTACAATGAAAACGTAGAGAGTACGTGTTTAACGCTATATACTCACATTTCATAATATATTACATAACAGTAACCGTGGTTAAACTTATAATCAAATACACGTGTAACAATAGGGGTGTCAATTACATACCACAAGAAAGATGGTTCTGATTGTAATCTTTCACACTATTATACGCCATAAACCGTGTCAGTAAACTTATATGAACGAATATACTAGATTAGATAATTTTTCACTTAAAAACATATTTGATGTAATATCTGTGTGAACTAGAAATATTAATGTGTACAGTGATTAATATCTGTTACGTTTTAGATCAATAACACGCAATCAGAGTTAAGGAATTATTTTGTGCTTAATCCATTCTTTTTTAATTTAATAATAATAGCAAACGAGTATGCAGGCCACCTGATGTTGAGTGGTCTCTATAGAGTGGTCATAACATAAAAATGTTTATATAAGTATTATCGAATGTATAACATCCGGTTAATAAATATAACGGATAAAGTTCAAACTGAAATTTGAGATAAACAAACCTTTTTAATTTTTTTTTTTTTTTTTTAATTGTTATTGTTTGTTTACTGGAAGCAAGTAATAACGAAACTTTGTGATTTAGTTTTGAAAGGTTGATGTTTTTTTTATTGAATAAAACGAATGATCGGGTGCAGGCCACCTGGTGTTAAATGGTCGCTGCAGTCCATGGGTATGTATTTGAGATCGTAAATGCCTAACTGAGATGCCTTAAGACTTCTGTAGCCTCGTATTTAGTGAGCTCTGGAAACCACACCAATTTTCCGAAACATAAAAACAGCATTACGGTAGAATTGGGTGTGGCGTTGATATTTCCACGAACGGCGAACCTCTCTCCTTCAGGTATACCTCCTGGTGTATGAGAAGTAGTAATTCCTAGTATCGGAAGGGAATAAAAGGTATAATTTTAATTTTCTTGTTACAGGAAACTCTGAACTCGTCGGTGGACGACAAGAAAAAGGTGCACATAGATGAAAACGAACTGGGATCCAACATCCTAGCTGATCGAAGGACCAAGTTGGAAACAGCGTCTCAGGTAAATGAAGCGATTAACTTTTATAGTTTTTTTTAATTAGCTTTTTAAGAAGTTTTTTTCCATACATAAAATAAAAATCATTTATTTGCACCAATATAAATATACAAAGATTTGTATATTTATATTTCATTATTACTGTATTTTGTACACCTGAAAAGGTAATAATCCGAAGTAAATGTTTATATACCACCTTTGTACCTACCTACATATGTATATATTTTATGCAAATAAATAATTTTGTCTTTATCTTTATACGTTTATTTAACTATTGTTTATAATAGTAGTAGTACTAATAATAAAATATTTCGAAGGTGTCATCGGCTTAGTGCACTGTAGACTGAGAGTCTAAATTGTTGACGAATTAAAATTAAAATTAAACAATAAATTTGTATTTAGAAAAGGTAATTAAAGAAATCAACGTCATACTAATATATGTCTTGTTCGGCTAGTAAAAAAGGATTTAATTGTCTTACGGACGACAATTGTAATCTCGACACCAGTTCTCATGTTGCGTATACATCGGTACGTTGCCTAATGGAACCGCAGTAGTTTACAGAGGAACGTGAGTAATTGTACCAGATGCTATCAGCTGGCTTTCATGTCGCCGAAACAGTTGCCGCTTTCCTTTCGAGCTATATACATATATACTATACTGTAATGTAATAAAAACTATGTATAAGAGATACAAACATATAGACACACGCGTTTTTCTAAATATTAATGAAATAGCTTAGGGAATTTAATTTCGGCCGTGCGATGTATCCGCGCTTTCTAAATTATTTATCGCTTGTTTTTCGATGAGAAAGGAAAATATCGTAAATATATCTATAACGTTTTCAATCGACGTGTGAAGTTCAACAATCAGCAACTGGCCAAGTAGTAGACTCGGGCCCAAGTCCTTCTTAAATGTTAACGAAAACCCGTGCAACAGTAATGGATTGACGATGATAATGATGATAAAATAGGCACTTTTAAAATTAACTTTGGATAGTGCTTCATTTGAAATCGAACGTAGAAACGTTGCCTCTCCCGAGAAATGAAATGTATCCGTATAAATGCAATCTGTAGTCAATAATAACAACCCTTTAAAATAAAAATTTCAGACGCGAGTTGTCACCATTTATTGGCTAGTTAAAGATTTTAAGAATGTGTAACGAGGCTGTTCTATTTTTAACTTTTGAATAATTTGTTGAAGTTGGCTGTTTGGATCTTGCAAATCTTTAATTACACAAAAAAAAAGAAATTCGAAAATAATAATTAAAATGTATAACTGTGTACTGAACTCACAACCACCGATGCTTAACATTTTTTATAAGCAATACTAAGATTTAATAAAAGTGATAATACTTACCTCAGTTAATATATAACCTTACTAACCTCAGGTATCTAATATATAATAAATAAAATTTATTTTTGTGAATGTGATTCTTTGATGATTAAATATAATGAGCCATAATAAATTTCATTAATGAAAGTGTCCTTAACAGCTATAAAACATGTTAAATATCAAGGGTGAAAGGTATGGAAATAAAATTCGATTGTTAATTGCCGTGAACTAAGACTTAATACTTGCCTTCCTGTTTCGCAAAAGGACTCGAAAGTATTTATTGTTGAGTATTATTGTTTTAGCAGTGCGAGAAATACCTAGAATGAGTAATTCGAATCTTAACCGAAGTGAGTCAGTTACCGCATGGTGTGCAATGTAATTCTCAGTAATTCACAATAAACTAATGGTTTAATATGTATTGTCTCTTTTATAGTACATACTTATATAGATAACAATACACTCAAATACAGAAATATTCGTGCTCATCACACAAACATTTGTTCTGGGTGGGGATCAAATCCACGACCTCTAATTTAGCAGTCAGGTTCGGTAACCACTAGACCAAAAGGCCAATCCATACGTAGGGTCATATGTATGTAGGTATATTAGAAAGAGCTAGAACAGAATATTTAACGAATCAAGAATTAATTAAAGAACATAAATTATAATGCAAATTTATTTCTAGCGCATATATTTTGCGACTTGTGGTGTAGATACCATGCCATCGAGCAATTAGCACATGGTTTTATATAGCACCTACTCGTAAAAATATCCATTCGAATAAAACGTTTGCGAATAAAATTTGTTTGTTCTGATTCTCTTCCGAGAAGTGTAAGATTAACGACCCGTTTGGTGTAGTGGTAACCATGCTGGTCCGCCATTCGTAGGGTCCTGGGTTCGATTCCCCGCGCGGCAGAAGTTTAAATGATGAATTTAGATTTCCGTTCTCGGTACCCACGATACAAGATTCTATAATCCTAGTGTGGGGCTATCAGTGTGAAGTGTTCTTTATTTATTTATTTATTTTTAGGTAGTAAATACCTGATAAATACAAAATTATTGTAGTTATATTTTTTTAATATTCATTTTATAGGGATGGCGGAAACGCGTGCCCCAAACGGACGCGTCAATGTTTACGGTGGCTGGTCGTCTCGAACGGGACAAGGTGGTGGCTTCCACGCCGCCGCTCACACCGCCGCCCGCCGCCGCTCCGCCCAACGCCTCGCCCGTCGTCACGCCAGCGGTGCCGGCCCCGAACAAGTTCAGGTGAAGTTCTACTCTCATAATATCTTAAACTTGTTAAATTGACATGAAATAATAATTATGTCTTTTATAATTACGTAATCAACTAGTATTGAGGTTGGTTATGGTTGTGTATGGATGGCTGAGATATAGAACACCTGCATGCTCTATGGCTATTTCTTTTTATAATAGATTTTAGTTATAATAGAGACGTAAATAGATGTGCTGTAACAAACAAAAGCTTGTTGCAACATACCAAAAATTTGCTGGTGATGGAAGCTACGTAGAATATGAGGCGTTCATTTTAGTCCTCAGGAGTATCCATTTATGCAGCATCTCACGTAAATCAGCGGTACTGCCCGGGGTCGAATTTTAATGTAAGTACATAATATGCATAATCTATGTAATATTAACACCTTACCACAATTAATGATAATCAAAAAATTATTTACTTTATTATTGTTGACGGGGAGAAAAAAGCAAGCGGAAAAAAACTCTCGGCGCTAAGTCTAGTCTAACATATTGTGTACTATTTCCAGATCTCGCAAGCCCCCCACATCGCCGACGAACGGCTTCGCGTCTGGCCCGCTCCGGTCCGCGTCGTGCGCGGTGATGAGCGCGGTGATCGACAGCAAGCCGAAGGAGGCTCCGCGTCAGGATCGAGAGTCCTTCAAACGTAGCCACTCTGTCAGCGAGAGCATCAGCAGACTCGATGAGAGTGAGTCCTTACGTACGTACATACATTACGTACATACGTACTCACGCACACGTACAGATGTTTCGTGTTGATGTATAATAAAAAAAGTACAATGTAAATGAAAGAATGGGTTGAAGGTCGTGTCACTAATTGCAATAACCTCTGTAATGACTTTCGATGAAATTTTTCATCGTATCTATACAAATAAATATGATAATGCAACTTTAAATTATAATCCGATAAGTTTTTTTTTTTGATAAACTTTTATACACATTTCTTTATACATTTTTATACTCTTTGTAGATATCTTGTTGGTTAAATTTCTTATAGATTAAATAGAGATATTGCAAGTGAGAAAGTTCATACTGAGTAATGTACTATTGCGTGTATGATATGTTTTCACAGAAGAAGAAATATCCCCTGGTGCAGAGAAGTCAGGTTGTCCCGTGCGAGTGCCGAGAGCTGATGACGAGACGTTCCAAGCGTTCTTTGCGCCAGCTCTTGAACAGCAGGAGAAGGCGCCCGTGGACAATGTTGACGTAGACCTGGATGCCATCGACAGTGGCTCTAGGCAATTGTGAGTATTTATCGAATTTATATGAGGTCGTCTGAGGTCTGATGCACACGCTTGTGATTCAAAACATATATCGTGAGCTGATTACGAGGCGTTTCAGATGTTCTTCGCACCAGGTCTTAAACTGAGGAGAAGTGTGTGGAGGAGGGCGTAGAACTGTACGCATCGGCATTAGATTGTTAGAGTTGATTTGACATATGTATCGTGAGCATATGACAGGATTTATAACGCCAGGAGATAGCGTTTGTAGATATCGTTAACATAGACGCTGACGCCATGAAGCTATGTGAGATTTTCCTGCACATTTATATAAAAGTTGAAGAAATCATTCTCGTTCTTGCCATTATTCACATCGTCCCTAGATCAACATAAGATAGCGCTTGTAAAGTGACTACTATGAACGCACACTCTAAAATTATATTTTAATATCCTAAATCAAGGTTATGACGGAAGTGAATCATCAAAACTATACTATGTTAAAATTCATTAGAATACTTCATAATTTTATTAGATCTCCAGAAAAAACTTGTGATACAATTTTTGAAATTATTTTTACTCAGATTGTCGAGCGATTGGGCACGTAGAGCGAAACGCGAGCGTCGTCACGCGGCGTCACGCAATCCGCTTAAGGCTCTCGCCGCTAGGACCGACCTACGGGAAGAGTACGTGCCACCTCCTTCTACGATACGTGATCAGTTGATCAAGGAGAAAGGTAATACTGTACTTTTGTAATTGATTAAATAGCAGCATAGATTGTAAATTGAGCCAAACGAGAGCGACGTAACGCAAGAATTGTTCGTTTAAAGGTATTAGATAAATAAACTTTTATTCTTCAGTGACAGCGAACTGCGGCTTAGCGGCCGAGGCGTTGGCTGCTCTGGCCAGCAAGGAGGACTTCTCAAACGTGGCGCTGCGCAGCGCCTCCGCCTCCAGTATCCCCAGCCACGGCACCAAACCCCTCATGTTGATGCAGGTCAAGGGGCGGAGACGGGTGCAGGTTCGTTATAACACAATTCTCGTGATTTGATTAAAACACAATTAATCTAAAGCATGCATACTCTTTGTATTTTTTATTTATTTAATGTTTTTGTGATGAACACGAATAGTTTTTCGGTATCTGGGTGTAAGATTTATCAGTTGTCTGGTTGCCTTAGCACAGATTCTGCCTAGTTTGGGATCAGATGACCGTGTGTGAGTTGTTCCAAGATATTTTATTTATTTACTTAAGCTGATAGCCAGCAATTGACGGAATTGATCATGTTACATGATGAAAATTATTAAATTTACAGACGAGATTGGTGGAACCGCTACACACTAACGTGAACCGTGGGGATTGCTTCCTGCTGGTGAGTCCAGATCAAGTGTTCCTGTATATTGGACTCTACGCTAACGTCATCGAGAGGTCAGTATTAACGCCTATCTATTTATCATAGAAAGGCCGCTAATTAATTAATAAATAGTTGGTATTAAAAACAAGCTTGCGAACAACCCCGCTTCTTTCGTTTAGTTTTATGTGTAAATGTACAAGAGCAATAAATAAATAAATATAATAAATCATTTTGTATGACATGTTGACATTATGTATACAACAATGTCATTGTTAATTGAATAATAATTGTTAAAAATACTTTGTTTAAATTATTTTCGTATAATTACTGAAACGTTCTGTATACGTTGATAACGTCAACGTTGAATATTATGAAAACATAATTGTGCTTAAATTTTAAACAGAACTTAACGTCTATATTCTGCTTCACAGGAATCGAAGCACGGACATCGCGATCCACATATACAACACGAAAGATCTCGGCTGCAAGAACTCGACCGGCGTCATCAAGATCGACGAACAACTGAAGAACTATTCCAACAAGCACTGGAATCAATTCTGGTCTCTACTTGGCGTCACCGAGGAGATTGAGAACTATAAACCGATTGAAACCGGCCCCGCCGACGAAGACGAGATATACGAGTCGTGTATCGTCCAAACAAACATGTGCTACGAAGTCATGGACGACGAGTTGGTGCCTATAAAGGAGTACTGGGGCCAATTGCCGAAGATCGCTATGCTGAACCAAGCGAAAGTCATCGTTTTCGACTTCGGCTCCGAGATGTATATATGGTACGGCAAGAATGTTCCCCTTGAATGTAGAAGACGCGCCGCACAGTTGGCTCAAGAGTTGTTCGACGACGGATACAATTATGAGGAATGCCATATAAATCCACTGAACGCCGCGGAGTTCCAAGGCGCTCGTGCAGATTCAAACGTAGCTGAGAAGTCGTCGAACAGTCGGCCCGAATGGACCATACTATCGAAAGTCACGCAACACATGGAGACTATTCTGTTCAAGGAGAAATTCCTCGACTGGCCGGACTACAGTAGAGTGATAAAAATCAAGCCACAAGAGAACAAGTCGAGTAGTGTCGAGATTAACCCCTGCGACGCAGAGGAGATGTGGTCGAACGAATACCAGGATCCAGATCTCATTTTAGAAGGATCGCACATCGGCCGCGGGACGCATTACTACGACAAAGACTCTATGAGACACTATGATATAAAGACTAAATCAGTGTGCAAGTGGGTCATACAAGAGTACGATTATCAAAAGGTTGAAAACGAGGCTGAGATATGCGAATTCTTCTCCGCCGACAGCTACATTATAAGATGGGAATATCAAATAACTGTTTCGGGAAGAGAATTGAACGGGAAACCGTCGAAACACAACGTGACCGGTCGGGATAGATGTGCGTACTTCTGTTGGCAGGGGAAGGACGCTTCGTCGAACGAGAAAGGTGCCGCCGCTCTCTTGACCGTTGAATTGGACAAAGAAAAGGGTCCTCAGGTGAGGGTCGCTCAGGGCAACGAACC
>DWNH01002265.1:0-10056 GCA_018249895.1 Tiana niger | reverse complement strand
CATATCTTTCGTTAAGCAAAGAGTCTTTGAAGGCTGGCAACGCAAGGGCAACCCCTCTGGTGTTGCAAATGTTCATAGACGACGGTGACCATTTACCAACAGGTGGCCTGTATGTCTGTTTGTCAGTCCTTTTATATAAAAAAAATTACTGTGTTACGGATTAAGAGTGTGATTGCCAAAGTACACTAAACACGAGGCGGCTATTTTAGTCATCAGGACCTATTGATTGCTTGAGGTCGAGCATGGAATGGAATGGATTTTGAACATGGCTATGGGTTACAGAGATCACAACGTCAGATGGCCTATGCTTGTTTGCTACCTTTTTTCAATAAAAGATAAAATCAGGACAATTCTAACTTTAGTTTCATCTAACATTGTTCTGGTTTAAGAAACTTTATTATCACTAAGAATTACAAGAAGTTCTGGATCACTCTTTTGAACTCATCCTACCCTAAACTATATTCTACTATTATGACTTAGATAAATTCATTTTAAAATAAGGTAATTTTTCAAAAACCTTCTGAACCTCCTCCATTTCCTTTCCTTTCTACCACTTCTGTCCCATTTATTAGACAAATATTCTAAGCTTTCTTACCTTTGTCCGCAAGAGTATCGCAGACATTATTTTTCCGGGTTCTTCAAAGCACAGGAGATGGGAAAATATACTCATGGATCCACCAAAAAAGGGTAAGAAAGGACACCATCGGTTAAAGTCCGGGTAATCGCTCCGTTAACATCAAGATTTTCTTATGTATCGCGGAGAACCTCTTGTGGCTAACTATAGTCATGTATGAATTGCATTGAAAGTGGCAAAATTCTCCATCCATGAATTAATAAGAATACATAAATAAGAATACAAATTTTCGCCATCGACAATGTGGCTAAGTTGGCACAGTAGGGAGAGAATGATCATAATGACATAAATTGGAGTTTCGCGGTAGTTTCACGAAGTTTTCTTCTCAGAATCGCTTCGATGTAACTTGTTAGAAATATTGATAAGTTTCTCGCTACTGATAATTGAGATGCTTTAGTTAGCAATTAGCAAGATTGATTACCGTTGGTGTCGTATACTAAATAACTTTTAGTTTTATTCATACCTGTCAGTTATTATTGGCCGTACAGGATAGACACTTCCTGATATATGTATGTATTTTACAGCAATGTCATAAGAATTAATTTAATTTAATTATAAAATGGTTGAATGTCAAATTAATATTGAGCTACCTACTATCTAGAAGCTCCTGTACACTGTAGAAGCACTTAAGGAGTAGCCATCGGTATAATTGTCTTCTAAAGTGTATCAGTGTCAGGTCCTTTATATTTCTTGGTAATTTATTAAATATTTTAACACACATATTATATGCATTTCGTGACCTTAATACAGTTTTATATGGTTCAACACACAACCTCGTAGGATACCTAGTATTAAATGCACAGTGATCTTCTTTTTTTTTTGAAAAGATGCATATGTGTTTTAACAAAATTACTAACCTCATATATGTAGATTCCTGCTAATGTTAACAGATTGAGATCTTTAAATAGAGGCTTGCAGCTCTTGTCCGAAGTAACATTACACAAAGCTCGTATACATTTTTTTTGGGCTAAGAAAACTTTTTTAAAGGCTACTGAGTTTCCCCAAAGTAGTATGCCATATCTGAGGTTGGAGCATACATAACCGTGATAGGCCTGTAATGCAGTGGCCTTGCTACTTATTTTCGGAAGACGCCATAAAGGATAAACGAAACGATTTAACTTGGAGCAGAGTTTCGTAATGTGTTCTTTCCAGTTGAAGTGCTTATCTATAACTATGCCAAGAAATTTTATTGATTCGACCTCAGTAATTGCTTGTTTATTGTGTTGAACTGTCAAGTTAGTAGTTTTGGAGCCTCTGTTACCAAATTGAATATATTTGGTTTTAGATATATTAATTGAAAGATTATTATCACTAAGCCATTCTATTATATTGTCAATAGTATTATTAATGTCGTTATTGTAATCAGTAGTATTTTTTTCGGAGATAATTATAGCTATGTCGTCAGCAAACAAAGAACATTGATGATTGGTTACTTTTGGTATGTCATTAATATAAATAATGAACAGAAGCGGCCCTAAAACGCTTCCTTGTGGAACACCTACTCTATTATATTTGACCTCTGACTTAATTAGTTCTTCTTCTTTTGTTTTAGCATTTATGCTATATAATTCTACATACTGCTGTCTGTTGCTGAGATAGCTTTGAATCCATTCTAGGGCTCGACCGCGTATGCCATACTTTTCACATTTCCACAATAGTAGTTTATGGGAAACAAAGTCAAATGCCTTCGTCATATCAAAGAAAATGCCAGTAGTTTTTTTCTTTTTATCCGTATTTTCTAGAGCACTGTTAACAAAATTAAATGCCGCTAATGTTGTAGACTTGTTTTTTCTAAATCCATTTTGACTATCACTCAGAATGTCAAATTTTTCAAGGAAGTTAGTGATCCGTTTATGCATGACTTTCTCATAGATTTTTGAAAATATGGAAATAAGGGCAATCGGTCGATAGTTACTAAGTAGAGTTATGTCGTCTTTTTTATGTATTGGTTTAATAATAGACATTTTTAGTTCATTTGGGAATTCACCAGTCTCAAATGATAGATTTACCAGGTAAGATAACACCGGTGCAATTATTTTCGCGGATATCTTGATAATCTTTGTAGGAATGTGATCAAAACCGACTGAAGCAGTATTTTTAAGGTTCATAATTATTTTATAAATTTCTTCATGATCTGTAGGGTGTAGGAACATTGTATTATAGTTTACGTCAATTTTATGTTTATATAATATTTGGTCCTTATTTTCATTACTTGTCGATGTCAAGTTAATGTAAAATTTATTAAAACTATTTGCAATGTCAAAAGGGTTGCTAATGTCAATATTATTATAATGGATTTGGTGTATAATTTTATCAGTTTTGTCTGTGGTTGTGGTTTCCTTTATTAACCTCCACGAAGCCAAGCATTTATTATAAGATTTCTGTAGATATCTGTGATTAGTAATTTTTTGGGCAGATATTACGCACTTTCGTAGAGTTTTGTTATAGATTTGGTACTTTTTTTTAGTTTTAGGGTCACGTTTTTTGTAGTAATAAAATCTAAGTTTTCTCTTAGTTTTCGTTGAGATCATTATACCTTTGCTGATCCAATCATCACGACTAGTTTTAGGTTTAAGTTTGATTTTTATTACCGGAAAACATAATTGAAAAAATAAACAGTATAGATGATGGAACTTATCAAAAGCCGTATTCGATTGAATTTCGTTATATACATCTGCCCATGATAGTTGGGAAATACACTCACAGAATTTGTATATATTGCTCGCACTGAATTGTCTTCGATTTATGTACTTAGCTTTTAATATTATTATTCTTTGTTTTAAGGGTACTATTAATAATTGTCCTGTATTGTGATCAGATAATTGCAGGTTCAGTAGCTCTTCACTTGCTGTGGGAATGTTACTAATAATTTGATCAAGGCATGACTGTACGTACATGTACGTACATACGTAGATATATGTATGTACGTACGAATGACTACGTATCAACAAAAGCTTAATTTTTAAATAAATTCTCATACGCAAGACTAATCAATATCTGACATTGATTGAGCATGTACCAAGATGTACATATATAATGATTACATGTATCGACAATAAAACGTATTTACATAATTTTAAATTTTTTTAATTTTCTATTTATTAGTTCACCAAGGATTGCTACATTGATATCAAAACACAATAACTTGCAATTAGAGTAACAAGCACATAATGCACATCACTTAAAGGCAAACATAAATAACCAGACGTGTGACTAAAAAAATTGTATAATTCATGCAACTTTATACAATACTTTGCCTCTAAATTCATATTAGGCCCAGTTTTTGTGTAGTCTTACCCTTCATTTTGGTACATTGACCTTATCAACCGGGCGGTTGAAACAACTTTTTTTTCGGTACTTGCGTAAGTCCCAACTTAAATCTTGAAACTCAAGATCCCACACATTTTTTGCTTATCGGAGATTGAATGGTAAAATAAAAAAAGAAATAAAGTAAATACCTAAACAGTAATCTGCGCAAAATAAAAGTAACGCAAATTGGTATTATCGATTTATAAAAATTTATAAATCGATGAATCTGTTATTGATTCTCCATGTAATGTATCGTTCTGTATCTAACAAAGAGCCTAATTTAGGTACCTACTCCTTATAAAATTTATCTTCACTAAGTGAAACATCCGTAATGAAAAGAATAATTAATGTCATATAATTGGTATGTGCTATTTATATCAAACCTAAACATCAGTTTTAGCATTAGTGTCTGTCTGTCTAGATCTAGAACAAGCTCTGAAACCGATAAACCGATTTTGATGAAATTCATAATATGTACCTACATAATTTATGTACCTATACTTAAATATTATACACAAACGAAGTTGCCGCACTCCTTAATATCCAAATAATATAAAAAATAAAATTTACAATAACGTCATAAACCTATTAACGACAATACACATTCTTTTTCATTAACAATTTACTTATATTACACGTGACATTATAATAGTTTGTAAAAAAATCCATACACGCAATAAATTCAATGTAAATGAATCAGCACAATAAATTCAAATGATAATCTACGGTAATAATAAATGATGATTTAACAGTAGGTACATGAATATGAAAAAAATAATGGTAAAGTAAACACTTACATATGACGCATTATGACTTAATAATTGTACCAAAACTTTAAGTTTACTGGTTAAAATGAGGTAACTCAGGAAGGAACTTGTGGTCTTGACTTTCAGTGTTCACTAAGATTCAAGATCTTGACTTTTGTCCTAGGTCAAAACGTAACATTTAATTATTTTATGAGAAGTATTAAAGGTAACATATATGAAGGAAAGGACTGAATTAAATAACGGAAACTATCGTTTCCAATTAACTTTTATGCTTTAATAAATATTACTTTTAACCTTATCAGTATTTAACATTTAGACTATAAATATGTTGATTATTTTTCCTGGATTATTTAAATTAAAATTACTTTTAAGTAAAACGACATAACTTTGAATCAATGCTAAATTAATTTATTATCAGATTTCATAAACGTACGAAGTTATATGTGATATCTTCGTCAGCTGTGGACCGATTTTTAACAAACTTTGCAGCAGTCGCCGCAATTTTTTAAGAGAGATCTGATTAGATTATATAATTTATTCTGCCTAGCTAGTCTGCCGCGATGGACTATCACTACTTGGCGTCGTGCCTACGGGCCTCGAGGTATCTCCCTCCTGACTCGAAACTCAAGGGAATAATTATTCCCTGGTATTTCTCATCCACTTGATGAAGTGGGGTTGTGGCTTACCATTCTGCCTGTGGACTACATCTTAAGTCAAGTGTAGTCCTTCCTCCAGGTCGTCGGAAGACGCTAATCTCTCGAGAAAGACACCGACCTTCAGAGGGACGCGCGAATCCGTTCAGATGAGCATGCAACTCGTGAGTTACGAGACCGGCTCCTACGAAAATTCCAAAGGAGTTCTGCTATGCAAGGATATACATATGTATGTATTTGCGCTAAGACTTTGTCACCAATGCGTACCATAACGTGGCTGCAATTATTAACCGGAATTTAAAACCCGCACCTTCGTTTGGACTGAAAGCTATAACGCTAACACTGCTCGGACTAACTTACAGTGAGCGATTAATGTATTATCCCAGATACTTCACGGTAGGTCGGTAGATTAATTATCAGTGTAGCTCGCTACCACGAAAACGCCGCGTGGCGTGGCGGCATGATACGCTTGCGGCTATGTGAGTAGCGACCGTCTTACCGACGTTGACGGCCATCCGCAACTTAAATGGACCAATAGCTGTGGCTCTTACCGCTTAGAGGAGACTTGTGACCAGCCAGCTGTGGAACTATTGTGGGCTGTTTTTGAATGTCATGACGCAAGAGGTACTGAACTCTAATAATACGAGTAGATATGTAATGGTAGAGTGCACAAACATCAACTTTAGCCTACACATATAAGTGTAGTATATATCTAACTACTTACGTTTTATAACTACAATATAATGTAATTAACCAAACATAAAACATTAATTTCACTGTTTTACGGTCGGTTAATTTGTTTTTAGAATTGTGTTAGATGATTTATAGCCTTAGATTTTACGGGTCTTCACAGTTGTCTCTACACATTTTGCTAGTTTGTAGGTTTTGATGGATATAAGCAGTTCCGTTTGTTTTATTTACGAGTCACCATTTTCTCAATTCACATGCAAATGTTAATTTTAACAGCTTTTAAAGCGCAGGTATGCTTTTAATGTTTGGAGACGTTTTGTGAAGCTAGTAGCTTCTACAATCGAATACCATTAAACAAGCAATTCTTGTATATACGGAATCTTGTATATGTACGTATGTCCCGGAAACGGCTCAAACGATTTTAATGAAATTTAATATCCGGGGAGTTTCGGGGGCGATAAATAGATCTAGCTGGGTTTCATTTTTAGAAAACATCGTTTTATCCCTATTTTCAGGCAATGAAAAACTGCTACAACTATTAGTTACTAGCCAGATATTTATATATCAGATATAAGGCAACCTACACTTGGGTGGTAGAGAAAAGGCTAAAATAACATAACTACTTCTTTGTCCGAATTAATAATGAGAATTACCTCTGCAATGGCAACATGGCCTTTTCAAAAATGCACTTTTGGACCCGATAGGTGGCCCAGTAAATATATATTATTAACTTTTTTTACCATACATCTCTGCATTATACCGTTACGATAAGTGGACCAGAGATTATGTTTACAAAACTAGAACTGGCCTCACACTGGCACGCGTTATACTGCTGTAAGCGTTCAGCGGTTCAGGGGTGAAATTTAGTGGATATATACAAAAAACAAAAACAAAATCTTAAAAAATGGTCCAGTTGTGAATCAAAACCATTCTGGAATCGACTTAATCACACACAAAAAGTTTCATAAAAATCAGTCCAGCCGATTACGAGTTCAGTCACACACGGACAGAAGAAATATATAAAGATTGTTGAGACACATTATATCGTATCTATAGGCTTTAATTAACTACGTAAATACATACTATATAAAGTAATGAAGTGAGTGGAACACATTTCTCATACATTGACGCTTATTAAGTGTGGATTTTTTTTTGCAAAGTAAATGAGAGAAGGTCAAATTTTTAAATATTTTAAGTATTTAATTATAATTCATGCGTCACTCAAAAATACTTCCGTAGTGTGGCGTAGTGCCTATATAAAACATAAACATTGCTTGTCGTAATAAAAGACGATTCATTTTGCGTACAAATTATTCGCCAATTATTTTCGATTATTTTCCAATTCGTCGTTTTATACCTACATATGTACATACATATGTACGTCTTACAACTAAGTACTCGTATAAGTAGAGTTTTGGGAATAAAAAACTGCACTACTCATAAAGTTTACTCATAAGTAAATTCGTTGACAATTGGTGTCTAAAATTTTTCATCAATATTTTAATATTGATACATACTATTGATTTACCAATCTACTATTTTTATAAGGAGGATACATTGCTTGCTTTTCGTATAACGACTCTATGTATTTGATCATTGACAATTTGGCATTAAAAGTAAGTAAAGTGTTACGCAACTTTATCACAATGGTAGTGACGTCAAGATCGCTAATGCTATTAGGATTTTATATAGAATTTAAAATTGTTAGTATAACAAACAATGTAGTATAACAACAACCGTCCAAAATGCTCCACACATTTTTTATAGTGCATGCATTAAACCTCATTTAACTCTAGTGTGAAACTGCTATGATATATCTACCACGACGACAGTGTGAAATCAAACAGTGTCACCGGTAATCCGTCGTTGACAACTAACCATCGCTATCGACATTAACCTACTTACAGTAACTAAATACATCTCTTGCTGACCTTAGCAATTATAAGCTCGCCTTGAACACCACGTAAATACAACTGGCAAATCTTACTGATTATTACGACTGTTTTGTGTGCAAATGAATATAAACTTTTAATTTGTGTCACCAAATAATAACTATACACAGTAATTAATACAACATATACATATATTCTATAAAAAAGTTTATGTATATTTGTCAGCTGTCTCTGCCTAGTTGAGAATCAGGTGGCCGTGTGTTAGTTGTCCTAAGATATAGTTATTTATTTATGTAAGAAGGTACCTACGAGTAGGTATAATATTTTTTATTTTCTGATTCCATTAAACGTTTAAATTGAACGAATTATATTGGTAAAAATTAATGAAGAGTTCGTTAAAACTGCAATTAATATATAAAAACAAACGTTAAGTAACAAACAAACATAAAGATCGTATATTTATTTCCTGTATTTGTTCGCGTTCAATGATATTTAGACCGGTCGATTTAGGTAAATTCCGAAGGTTATAATGCAACTATTAGCGAATCGTAGTACAACTATGTATTAAACAGTTTTATAGTCATCTCCGATTTGCAGATTTTGATTTTAAAAATCAAATCGGGTAGATTTTTTTTGTAGTATTATAATAAAATAACTTCTTAAGAGGAGACCCGTGCCCAGCAGTGGGACAATGATGGGTTGATGATGATGATGATGATAATAAAATAATTATTTTCGAACTATGAAATGTCTCACCAATATAGCGTAATATACCACTGTAGCGTTCGAGCACTAAGTATTTTCAGTATTAACAAACGGCGCCGAGATGTTAACTTTTACTGTGAAACTAATTTGTGAGCTCAAAAGTCATTTAGCTAGTTTTGGCGAAAGCTTTGCTAGGTAATTTTCTACGCGGCAGGATCCATAAATATTAAATCCGTAAACGGACAAAGTTCACCGTCGTACATAGATTGTAGGGAAGCAAGCTGAAGTGCCGATAGAAAAAGATGTGGCCTACATCTTTCTAGAAAAACTTGATGCGAAAGAAAAGTTATAAAGTGGCGTCCATGTCTTTGCAGAAGAGCACAGGTCGCTCTCTTACCCGTTGTATTCAGATTAGTGGCGCTAATAGCTAGCCTTATGTGCAATAACGTATGTCCCAAGGCTGATGGGTGAATCAACGCAAAAATAAGCGTAGCTGTAATATCTCTCCAATCACATTCAAGTAAGTATCATCTACACATAACGAACAGCCTGCCACTTTTATTTAACGTAAAGTAATCAGCCATGAACGAATTAGCCGCAATCTACCCGTAAAACTATTAATTTGTTCATTGCAAACCTTCTTTGTCTTTAGCCTTAATGACCTAGCAAGTTACGGCCAATTAAATTATAATAAAAATATCATTAGATAAATCTATGAACTCACACGACCGACTGAACACGAGCCATATTTTGGGTCAAGAGTATGATAATTTGTCAAAGGTTAAATAAATGTTAAACAGATAATATTTTATTTCTTTCAAATACTGTCGTTATACATCATTATTATAAAAATAATTAAAAAAAAATTACGTTTCTTATTTATTTTCAAATTTGTTTACTATTTTAAAAACAAGACAAAATAAAGGAAAAACATGCTTTTGGTCATAAAACAAATTCGGTCTTCTGCTTTATTTTGACATTCAATAAATATTTAAATAACTTTGTTCTAATCGCTACTAATTATAAGAATGCCACAGTAGTAATTTCAAATATTCGTATACACGAATTGTAAACCCGTAAATTACGTGTTTTCTGGCCCCAGACGCGACTTTTGTAAACCAAGGAAAATATGTTATATAATTTTTTTTATTATACCTAACTACAAATGTAATAATACCATAATTAGACATCAATAGATTAATTAAGACATCACATTTTTTTTTATTGAATAAAAGTAGCAAACGAGCGTGCAGGCCACTTGGTGTCAAGTGGTCACTGCAACCCATGGATATCCACTTGCAACTTCAGGCAGTACCTTAATCGTGCCTAAAATCGCAAATAGATGCGTTGCTACTTCTGAGGACTAAGATGGTCGCCTCGTATTTAGTGAACTCCGGCATCCACAC
>DWNH01002264.1:0-10057 GCA_018249895.1 Tiana niger | reverse complement strand
CCCGCCGGGAATCGAACCCAGGACCCTTCGAATGGTGGACCGGTATGGTAACCACTACACCACACGGGTCGTCAAGATCAAGTCGGATCAAGCCCCTCCCAAACCAAAATCCTGGATCCGCTACTGCATCTCACTTAATTTTTTTTTTGTAGATATAATTTATTCCTACTATTTCCTACTACTTGTCTTCTATTTATTACATAGAATATTATCAAATATTAAATAAGGACTTATTATATATTAATATGTTTAGTGCTGTCTTATTTTACCAGTTATTAAAAATTTCACAGACATTATTTGAGACATTTATTTTTCGCTCAGAGTGAATACGCGAGACGAAGTGAGTATGGACGGTCGCCTACCGTGTGCCTACGTGAACGTTATCATATTTTTACGGGCTACGTGAAAACGCACACTTTTATTAGGGGGAGTTTTATTACGTTTTCTAGATTAGAAGCGGGTCCGCGGACGCCAGTCAGCTTTGGAATTTGTATAAGTCAGATATGGAACACGTTACCCAAATTTTTTGTATTTTTGTCAGTACGTTTCATTCGTACCTACCAACGCTTTCTGATACAAACATTGACATGTTTATTTATGGAGTATAATTTAAAGTACCTAAACTTTATAGATATATAAAAGTAAAGGATCATAGTTGTAAGAAAGGATCGAGATCCTAAATTTTAATTGAGTTCTTTATTCAATAGTAGCACTGCCAAAATAATCAAAGAAAGTCAATGTTTATTCTATCAAGTGGTTTGGCCATTAAGTTAATAATGTCCTATTGCTTTTTTCCTTAATTTCAGGAGCCAAATCGAATCAACTTGCAACGTATTTTTCCATTACTTATCTATAACAAAATTTGGGCGGGCTAAGGACAAGCCGGCGCTATGACGCGTGAAGAAATCGGGTCCGTATTTATGGGGAGAGTTATTGTTTGAAACGTCTAAGTCGTAATTCCACGGCATAAAACCAAGCTTCACTTTGGACCCCCGCCCGTCACGGGGAGACCCACCCCTGGATGCTGTTTTTCCCGTGCGAAATGGCCCGTTTGAAATTGTTGTTTTATGGAAGTTTTTAGTAGTTGACTTTGCCCGGGAAAATATATAGAACGGCAATCTTTATGGTTGTATACATACCTGCTGTTGTAGATATATACGACTCTCTTAAAACAGAAATAAGTTTAGGTACTTAATGTCTACGTTGGCATTACATATAGGTAATTACTTAAACTTGATTCCTATTACATCATGATTTTTCTTAAATTATTAAATTTGAGAGGTAAAGAATGTAAGGAGGCATCACGACAAAATATCGAAAGCTCGAACCTATAAAAATTCAAAATAACGACCTGTCACAATATAATGTACAATGAAATTATCTCCACCATTTTTAAAGTTCGAACGCGTGGTTGGTTCTTGATTACGATTGGTTGGCGCTTGACAGCTGGGTGAAATACGTCGCTACGTCTGCTCTGGCGCAGCGGGACGCAACATGGAGCCACTAAAATCCCCTAATGAAATTAAATTCCGTACGTTTTCGACTCCCTCGTAAATAATCTGAATATCGTTCACTAATCTGCTGATTAATGAACGCCGCGAGGAAAGCTTTTTTGTAATTATAATCTATCTAAGTGGTTGAATGAATACGTTCGGCGTAGGTATTGCATTTAATAATTTTTCATGTCGGTAATTACTATTCGAGTGAATTAAAAATATCAATTGATTTAGTGCTGACTAAACATTAAGGTGAACAATATTTGCATGTCATCAATTTATTTTCTGTAGCGGTCCTAAAACGTACGTTTAATTTGTTAAAGCGTTAATAAAAAGTTTACCTACCTTATTGTAAGAAGCAGTTATGTTTATAGTAATCCCGCTATTCCATACCAACAATAAATTGAAGAGACGATCGCCCAGACACTTTTATGACAGCAGATAGCTTACAAATCAGGGCCATATATCTATTTGAAAAACCCTTGCTCACGCGATAGAGGGACTCGGTCGGTAATGCCATAGATATGAGACATCTTAGCACTTTAAAAGCATTTTAGATAAAACTGCGTGTTGGATAGGCATGTGGATTTAGTTACAACAAAATTACAAGTTTACGACAAACAATATAGCCGTATGGGCGACTTATGGCTAGAGAAGTGCTGATGTTTTAGAGATAATTGGTTTTGTCGATATGAAATATCGATGCCGTTTTAATATGGCTTTCTACATGGATCACAATTTTAAAATGACTGTACCTAATATTTTCTTAAAATGAAAATATATAAGTGTTAAGGAAGTAATATTTATAATTTATGTATAAATACTAAATAAAATTATATTTATGATAGATTTTATTTGCACACATATTAGAACTTAGGTAGCTACAAAATCTATATAAGGTATGTACCTATATACATCCTTGTTTGCTTTACATACACTTCGTACAGCATAAATGTATGTACATATACATATGTATAAAAGTGAGGTAATTTAAAGCTCAGACATGTCTAACAACGGCACATCTCATAGAGTTGAAAAGATTGATTTAAGACCTTTGATAAATTTACGGATGCATTCTTGGAATGACGTGGCAGCGTGCAATATAAATAGTTTGTATTAATGTTGACGGACATTTCTATTGCCACTTTGTCCGACCTAGATAAACGGAATGCTGTTGATTGTGTTGAGTTTGGTATTATTCTGTATCTCGATTAGAAATATCATCAAATTTTAATAAATTAGACGTATGCAAAAATTTCTTTAAAGTTTAACATTAGATACCTATTTCTATTCCTCATCTATTCAGAATGTATGTACCTACCTAGGTACTTATATCAAGCAAAATTTGTAAATGAAACTTGATTTTCCTTTTGACACTTTTCATTTCAAGTGAAAAACAACGTAGAGAATATTTCTAAGTATTTCGAGGAATGTATGGTAGAATGCTTATTATTTTGATAATGAAATATTCAACATAATAGCTAATGGTATCTACTTTGGACATCCCTACACGCGGCACTGTTACATGGAGAACTAAAATTTTAGTGTCTTGGATGATTTACTAGTGCATTCCTAGGATGTTGTTCGCTATAGATATAGTAGCAAAGGGTTTCACAGAACCCATAGACTACAGACTTAAAAAGACTCTTTCATGAGATAGTAGTGAGACAGATTGGTAGAAGAGTACTTACTGATGGGAAGGCCGTGAGTTCAAATCTCCCTAGCAGTGACTGTTTTGTACCTATTTAGGTATAGGAATTTGGTAGAAAAAATATCGTTATTAACACTTTTTCGAGTATATCATTAATTTGAATAGTGATTATCCATCAAAAGACAATATGTAGGCGGCTGACATGAAAAGGCAAGACAAGATATCGACGGCCAACGTGGTCCTCTTTAGATTAGGTATTTTGGTAGGTACCTACCTACACTTCCACGCGAGGACAATTGTTTAATTGACAGTATGTCTAAATGACTCTCATATTAAGCTTCAAAAATAAACATTTCTAATTAGGTACATTACAAATTAATTAAGCATTAATGTTCGTTTAAAATAATATATTATATACCTACTATATAATTATCCTTAACGAACACGTATTATGAATGTGTTATGAATGTAAATTAAAAATGATCGTGTTAGGTATTCTAAAAAAAATTTGGTATCTACTTACCTAAATCAGCAAAAGATTTAAGAATTAAATCAAGATGAGACCTCAGTCATTTAAATAAACGGCGAGGCTATCGAAGCTTTCAGCCCACCCAGGCTGTAAAATAATAAAATGCGACTCATATCACACATGCGTTTCATAAATTATGGCGAAGAAACCAATATTTCTTCGGTGCTATCGTAAATTACAAGTAAATAATTTTCATAATAAAGGCTAAGACAAAATATATTAACGAGTCCTGGTACCGAGCAAAGCTTATAATTCCCGATGGAAAAAGATTAAGGTGCTGATCGTAACGTGAGTGGATAATTTATAGCTCTACGTAGGTATTAATTTACGAAAGGGTACTCCAGTTGAGGTTTTCTAACCCTCGGAACCAGTTTGTGAATTTAATAGAAATAGATTTGCATATAAAATATATGTAGGTATAAATTTCAATCAAGCTTAAGTAACACTGATTAATATATGAAACACTTATTAAGATAATGCAGATATTTTAAGTCTTATGAAAGAACATAAGCTAAAGAACATAAACTTTTGATAAATTTTAAAAAATAACGTAGTATTTGATATTATTAAGAATTTATATTCGTCGTAGTCTCAGGTGTTCAGAAATGTGAAATACCTCTTACGCCACATAAAATATACGTATTCATAACTCAATTCGCGCATCATATGTGACAACATAAAACGCTATTCCGATAAGATTTTCATTTTTCTTCCACACATGCGCTCCGATCCGTCGGACGTAGAATTTACGATCTGATATTTTTATGCAAAGTGCGTCGCCAAATGTGGCACGTTGGTACCGAAAAAATACACAGCTCCGTCCTTTTGCACGTAAAAAGGATGCGGCAGAATAAATATACATGGAGCCACCCTTTTTGTCCATTAAACGAGCGAAGCTTTTTCTGGTGCCACCATAAAATGTGCCCCAATAAATATGTAAATCTACCGAAAAAAACGCTGCGCTCTGCCGCCGCCTGGTTTTGTGAGTTTCACTTTCGACTGTTCGACTTAATTGGTACAATTGCAGGCTTTTAAAAGGCTTGGGCGACCCCGTCGTGCCATCGAACTCTGAATTTTAGTACCTACTTACTCTTTAGATCTCATGTTAAAATGAAAGGGCAAATTTCGATACCCAACAAACTTAAACAAGCGAATCAATAATATATTAAATTCTTTTTTACGTACCAAGTAGGTATTATAAGGAGTAACATTTTAGATTATCTTCAGCTACGGCTTAGGTTCTATTTGAAGTTGAGTGGTTGAAAGTCTATATGTATATAGGAAAATATCAGTTTGCCTGCAGCATGCAGTTTACTACTCCTTCTGATATACTCGAAAAAAAAGTACCATGCATTATCTGGCGTATAAAAACTACTTATGTAGGTATTTATGAATAGATGGTAGGTATTAAAAACTCTTCATCGAAATATTATTACTACGCTGAACCAAGTATCGTAGTAATCGCTCAAACGGTATTAGGTTTCTTAATAAATTGATAATGCTTATGGAATCTTACCATAACTATGAACCATTGTAGGTATATGATAGGTAAGGTTTATTTGTTCAGAAGTTACGTGCTCTAATAAACGCAAGACAATGTATAGACTAACATATTTAACTAAAAATATAGATTTATACTTGAGAAATTTTTTTGAAAGGTTTGCAGACGCATTTAGAATTCCGAATGGTGTGGTCGTAGCAAGAGCTCCATCGATCGGCCCGGGCCCTCCCTCCGAAATCAGGCCTCAACAACCCATTTATCTCTACAGTTCCGCTAAACATAATTGTACGAGTAGATATTTTCGTCAATTGCAGAGTAAAGGAACACTTTTCTTCAATGTTTAAAACGTCTTACGTCTCAATTTTAATGAAACACAGGAGTAAAGCCTTACGGGTTTAATTAGTAACTAATGTTTTTATTACCGATTAAATTATCATGATATCTATCTTCTATATTCTATATTCTGATATCTAGATTCTATCTATCATGATATGATGATATTATGATAGATAGAATCATTCTATCACAAATAATTTTAAGAGAGGAAATTACGAAAAATAAATTATTCACTAATACACAAGTAGTTTTTCATCAGATATTTTAAAAAGTAACGGGTAAGACACGACTTAGCAGCCATAATTTATGGACGTGTATATTCGAAACAGTTTAAAACCGCGAACGATCGACACGAAAAACCTTTAAAGGATACATTTTTCCTTAATGAATGGTATTGATCGCTCGCGAGGCTATAAGCGTATAATTTACGACTGCGTATACATATCCCCGGGTTCACTTCGCGTGCATCTGAAGGTGTGTTATTTATACCCTCTTTTTTATTTATGCCCCCTTTTTTCGCAGCTCGTAACAGCTGGCTATAAAGGGGACGTAATTTTAATTTCATGATTGGAAAGCTCGATTGGCCGGTTATGTGGCTTAATGAGTTTATGACGGCAATGAGTGGAGAATAACGGTCGTGAGACTGAAACGACGAATGTATTGTTCCGATTTGCAATAAATATCAGTTTTGTTTTCACCAAGTGTTCATAAATAATTTTTATGCAATGATCAGCCTCGTCATGCACGTCCATCATACGCGTCATGAGAATCATCCATGTTTACAACTTGCATTTAGCTGGCGTAATTGAACTATGATAAAAGACTGAAAGACTTGTAGCATAGCTATCACAGAATATTGCATTCTTGATTGGCGATGATCATGCAATACGCTAAAGATGAAAGTCGCGGATTCGACTGCGATTGCTTTTTATCCTTACAACGTATTTCTTAGTGTGACGATAAAATTAAATAAAAAATGTTGTGCGTAAAAATTTGGTGAAAAATCTGTGCCTAGGTTTAAATTTAAATCTGTACCTATGTACATAATTAATTAGGTAATAGAAAAGCAAGGTATTGTTGACTTTTAATGTAGTTAATTATATCATAGTGTTAATTTTAATATTGTAAGTATTATATATATCTACATAATTATATGATTGTAAGTATACAAGTACATCACTTGAAATACTTATGTAGGTATGTATTTGCAATCAATCAAACTGCGCCGTGTCTTTCAAGTGAAATGATCCTGCTCACTCTGTATTGCAAAATTTTATAGTACAAGTAATTACATTGAGCATAAAATATCGTAAACTTTCACTTGCTACTGTAGTTGGTAATTAAAAAGTGTTAAAGTAAGTAAGTTCCTTGTGATGAGATTGTTTCACTTACTTATATACGCAGTACCTATAGAAACCGTATATACAATCTATCGTAGTATGTATTGCAGTAGTATAAAGAAGTAGTTTTTAACAGTAGACTATAGGTATAAATACTGAGATATAGGTACGTAAATCCATTACTTTTGTTGTTTTTGCTTATGGAACTCCCTATCTAAATGAGCCTGCTTTGTACATTATTTAAATGTTTTCCAATGTCAAACCAGAGGCCGTAATGTGCACTTGTGATAAAATTATTCCACTCTCTCAATTTTTTTTAAAGCGTTTTTATTATTTATTCTAGCCATGGAATATCTTTTTTGCCTCATTAGTTTTATTTAATAGTTATATGTGTAAAATGTGGGTATATCTCTTCTTGTGCTCTTATTTTCTTTAAAACCTTTCCGTTGTCAGAAATAAATCGCTCTTCTATGATAGGATCGCCAATTCGCGGTTTAAGGCTTTTTTTGTTCATGTTAACTTCTTAACACTAATACAGTAGACTCGTTCATGTAGATATTAAACCCACTCCTTGGATAAAAAAGCCCACTGAGGGTTTTTATTTAAAGCTTTAATGAACATTATATACTCAAGTACCCAAGTACCCAAGCCCAGTGTTTAATAACAGCGGACCGAGTAATGTAGCACGATTAAGGATAATTGCATAATGATATTATTAGAAAGTACTAACTACAAGTATACAGTAATACTTAAATAATATTGTAAGGTCAGAAAATAAGGAGTTAACACATTCACTTTAATATTCGTTGCTGTTGATAAATAGGTTAATAAAGATTTATTATGTCTCTAATATAACATTGACTTAACATACAACTATAATTTTTAAGCGTATCGTCGTAAATAAATCCACTTGAAATGCATTGCTTTCAAGGACTTATAATATCTATAGGTAGGTAAGCGGTGACTTCTGTATATTCCCACACTATATTGAAAAAGATAAATCTCTGCTTCACCCGCCCTTCCTTACGGTCCATTAACTCAATTTTTTTGTGTTTTTGGATACCCTCACGAGTATTTATGTGTACCTAAACTTATCTGACTCTACATAACGATGGCCGTAAATAATAATTCGAATACCTTAAAACTGATAGGTTCCAGTACGCTTTTAACTGATTTTAAACTACATTGTTGCTTCCATTTTATTCATAACGCGTATTTTAACTCAAGCTTGAATTTTATTTAAATCTTATAATAAAATATGTTCCTACACTAAACCTTTGAAACGAGGCAAAAAGCTGAAACATCTTTGATTTATACGCACCGCCTTTTAAGGATTATGTTCGCACTTACTCGTATTATTTTTTATTTCGTTTATTATTTGCAACAATGTTACATGACCCTCGGAGTCACTTAACGAAAATATGGCGTATTAAATCGCATAAAGAAAACAGTGTTTTCAGAAAATAGTTGAGTATAAAAGGAAAGTTGTAAGAATGTCGTAACTTTGGACATAAATTTTGTGAATGGCTTGAAAAGAATCTATGGCGAGAGAATTGTTAATAAAGATATAGAGCGAGCGATGTATTACGGGACATTAGTGACATTTTACGAGTGGAATGATGGCCGATACAGTGAATGCACCCGTAGGTCCTGCGATCATGACAATATTCGGCCGCAATTTATCAACCTTAAATGATTTGTGGAACAGCCACATTTTATACAATTACGATCTGATCGACAGAATTTACAAAGCATGGTGGAATCTCTCCCTTTGTATCTTCTAAATGAAGCCATTAGTCTAGACTACTAATTTTTTCTAAACAAAAAGTAATAGTAGCCATAGAACGTATTCAAAACATTAAATTGGCAATTATACAGTTCAAAATATTCTAGATTTGATAAGAAAACAAAGAAAAATCTGACTTAATATCTTACTTTAAGGGCATTGGCTGGTATCAGAGATAAGTGGGTAGATTTAAAGATATAGACCACCGCGCAAGCAAAGTGCAGTTTAATGGACTTTACACGCCTTGCGAGAACATTACGGAGAACTTTCAGACAAAGATACAGGTTTAATTACTCGTTTACCTTCACTGCAGAGCTAGGGCTTAAAATAATATACGAGTGCTAAGATTTAATTTATAACAAATAAATTATTATATTAAGTGTTAATTATAAGTATATATTAAGCTTAGTGTATATTAAGTATGTTAGGTTTTTATGTATTGAGTATTAGCTAAATTACTTGATAATATAATCTATATCAAAGATCAGGAATCCTAGGCACTACAGTGTGTTGTGAAACAAAAGAAATTGTGTAATTTTAATTAACACATAAAATAACACGAAAAAAATAAATAAACATGAACCTGGGAGAAATATATACCGACGTAAAAACAAATTATAATATCTATATATTCTTTGCCTTTATTAAAATAAAAACTAGCGTGGTCCACTTAACATTAGCTAAATCCAAAAAAGAGCCTGCTTACATCCACCGAAGATATTTTACATAATTTATACATATTCCACCGATATATAATATTCTATAAATGTTTCCACGGTACCTATCTCAAACTGGTCATAAATGTCTCGGGCAGGATAATATTTTACGGCGGCTTAGAGGCGGGGAGGGTTGCCCTTATCTCCATACCTACACATGTGGACTGACATCCAAATTTATCGACTTAAAAATATCCAGGCAGATTAGAGACGAGATATGGCATCCGACCCGACTGGAATTGGAAGAATATCAGTTTGTGATGCAAAAAATATACTTATGTAAGGTACGATATACATACATACATATAGTAGAAGTAAACTTGGAACGTTGCAGTCTATTATTATTCTCCGTAAATTAATTAATTGTTATACGATAATAATTGATTTCTAGATAAGTTAGGTATAATTTATAAACTTCTACAATCAACAACAATAAGATACTTGTATGATAACTTTTATGCGTTATGAGGGTAAAAATTGTCCCTTACGTGGGTTTAAGTGGCGCTCTGAAAATAATTAAAATAATACGAAAATACTTTATGGGAGAATTGTTATTTACCTTTCAAATTTTGATTAAAAGTAATAAATTATTTTTTTTTATGTAAAAGGACTGGCAAACAGGCATACCTGATGGTAAGTGGTCACCGTCGCCTATGAACATTTGCAACACCGGAAGGGTTGCCCTTGCGTTGCCAACCTTCA
>DWNH01002263.1:0-10057 GCA_018249895.1 Tiana niger | reverse complement strand
GTGCGTGCGGGAATCGAACCCGGACCTACCGAAATGGTAGGCCGAAATTCAACCACTAGGCTATTACTGCTCACATCTGTCTGTATGACATGCAATCCTTTGTAATTGGTTAGAAAATTGCCTTCACCTACTTTATGAAAATGAGATATTTTTTCTTTCTAAACTGTTCCATAAAATTTATTACACATACTATGTAAATATTATTAAACACACCAATATAAGACATAATTATTTATATTTATATTCCAATGTCTTTCTAAATAAGGAATTATAATTTCAGTATTTCACATATGTTAAGTAAAAATGTTAAACATTATGATATGTAAAAATATGATTAGGCTTAATAATAAAGAATACACTAAACAATTTTGTAAGGTTTGTAAGATATACTACCATAACAATAGTCCTTTATCGCAAAAAGATTAGAGAATACAAAAAAAGTAAATATTTTGTCCATAAGAATGTTAATAATTAATGATCAGAACAAAACGTAAATTGTATATTGAATATTTTCCTAAATGGTATTAGTGCGCATGTCACGCAAAAAAAGTTTTGATGTTTAAAAGGTTACAGTTATGTACAGATATCTTTAGTCAATTTTAGTAAAATATTTGGTATATCGTAGAAGTAAGAAGATCTTAGTAGGCATATTTATGTTTGATCTGTTAGTGTTATGTAAGTGTTCACCGCGAATTCCTCGCCAAAAGAGCGTTCCACGGCCGATTTCACATAAATAGTACGGGGCCGGTAGTTGTTTGTAAGAAAGCGGATGCAAACAACTACCGTTAGCGAGGGCCATTATCTTAATACTTCCACAGAATACAGCAGAATTATTCAAAAGTTTTTCGTATGTATAATAAGTCGTACGAAAAACTTTTCTAAAGTTTTTAAGATGATGTTATCGTTTCTTTGTATAACTTTTAAACCAGCTGTTATTAAATGAAGATTAATGATAATGTTTTAAACAAGTTGACATAACTGTTAATCGAATACATTTATTAATATTCCTAAATTCTCATAAACTACTTGCGAAATCAAGTAACTTACCGTCGGAAGACGTGACGGCACTGCTAATTGCAAGTAATAATAAAGCCGTCAAACCCGACGCGACTCTTAGACAGTTCATATTGTTCGAAATGTTTAGCCAATAGACATGGTAATAATGCAAACTTTTCTGTCTATAGCGGGCATGTCAACAAAAGTGTTGTCATGAGTTTGCCGTAACGGCAACGAAGTTCGCTCATTGATTCGCCGGATCGGCGTAGGAATCGGTTCGATTAAATATTCATTGGGCGGTTGTGGGTCGAGCGGGCGGCGGAATCGTGGTCGCGGTCGTGGCTCGTAACGCGAGCGTGGAGCGGCGGGGCGCGTGGCTGCGGCCTCGGGGCGCTCCGACTGCGTACTGCTACGAACTCGCGTCGCTTTGTCTACGAGACTACGAGAGTTCTACGCTCGCAGCGCTTGCGTAGCCCCGCCTCGTGCTCGGATGAAAGGACGGAACATTGCCAGTATTTGTAACAGTTTGCGTCAAATTGATATAAATGGAGACGGTTTTAATAAAGTGTAATTGACTTTTGCCGACTTTGCGTCGCATTAATTTCGGCCACGCTAAGACGCCTCGGGCAGGTGCGCCGTTAAATACCACCGGAGCGACTTTGCTTTTTGCTATGAATAATCTCGAATTTAAATGAATGTTAATTATGACGAGATTTTAAGTTAAGTAGGTATCTTGAAGATTAACGTTAAGTTACAAATTTTATAGATCTTTCAGTTTTGAAAGCTTTATAAATATTTAAATAAGAAACATAATTTGCAAGGTTTCATTAAATTTATAACAAGATTATTTATATCAGCTAGGTGTATTAAAGATTAGATAAGATATTAAAGGTATCATTACGGTAATAGGTCTTTGCGCACGGTACGTAATATTGCCGCAAGCTTTATGAAGTGTTTGACGTAATTACAAAATAGAAAAAGAAAGTAGGATATTTTTGGTTTAGTTCTAAGGCAAGAAAAATACTGTTGTCAACTTGTATACAATATAATATTACAAATATTATAGGTATCTATTACAATTAAAAGAAAAATATTTCTTTTAATGATTTTTCAATAAAAAGTAAGAAAAATTATGATCTCTTACCGCAGAGCTAAAAACAAGAAGGACAGTACGAAGCTGATAGCCAACTTTCACTATTTGGAGGGACACTTTGAGAAGAAGAAGTCCATAATTCAGGTATTGACTCATAATAGATTATGTTAGTGCTTTTTGTCATTATGAAATTTCGTGTTCTATTATTTGTATTCACATAAATATACCTTCGTAGGCCAAAATCAGCACAGCCTTAGTCACAGATATTATAATCAATATACAAATGTACAAATATTGTTCGCGGTTGAAGAGTTTTATGGTACCTATATCTTTGCAGTTTATGATTACAGATTACACAAACCAGTTGAACTATAGGATCTCAGAATCACGGAGAACCCGACAAAAATATATAGATGCTTCTTTATATTGTCAAACAAAAGATATAAATTGTAGTCTGAGATACGAGATTTAATAAAAAACATTCTGTGCGTTCAAACGGCTTTGAAGTACATGTACTGTTAATCTAAAAATAGTCGATAGAGGTAAAAAATATTATGAGTTAGTGGCAGAAATATGAGTAGCAATCTTGTTTAATTAATTTATATTTTCCTTTGATGTTCATAAATACTTTAACATTTATTTGTATTTCTTGGTGAACTATAATTACTATACAAAAATATTTGTAAAGTTAACGTAGTCATAGTCCAGCATAGTTATACTCTCGTACTGTAAGTTTAAACAAGTAGACAATATTTTATAGGACGTATGTGTTTTTAATAGGCTCAAAAATGGTAGCAGTAATAAAGTATGCAATACTATGTAGTCGAACACTACAACGCATATTCTTACGTTTTTCTTTTTCTCTTTCTCTCTTAAGTGCAGGAAGAGAAGACTAGTCTTATACCATGAAAAGTGCGTGTGAGGATGTTGAGCGCATAGCAAATTATCATTATTATCATAAACATTGGCTTAGGCCTAACTTAGCCATCCTTCTGGCCATGACTGATTCGGTAAAATGGTTTGCTTCAGAGTTTTGCAACATTCATCATAATCCTTTAACAAAAAGCAATTGATAATAACGAATAGTTTTAATACGCAAAGAACTCCAACTAAGGTGCGTGCTGAATAACTGGAAACCCGGAGCGACGAAAGAATTAGAAAGTTTTAATGGTTATTACTTTAATAACCTAATAAGTAGAAAATGTACATATAAAGTATGAAATATTCATGACTCCATTACACAACATATTTCAAGTTATCCTATATGTATACCTATAGGTAAAATATGCCGAATAGTTGTTGAAGGATCAAAATCAATACGTGGATACCGAGTACATATTCTGACATGTGTTAATTAATAGATACCGGTACTAACGAGATTAATAAGATTTACGGGAATATCAGCACACGACAGTAACATAAACGGAACTCTTAATCAATAAACGTATATTGTGGATATTAAGCAATTCAAGATACGTATAATGATATAACCTCGCTTACCACAACTCATTCTTTGGTGTGGTAAAGTCTAAGAGAGAAACTCTAATTTTCAGTTTCAGGAGGTCTACTGGTTACATATAATGAGGTAGTCATATTTAACTACGGTGTTTGGATTTCCGCAGATCTTGCATCTTTGGCAATATTATAGAAATTGTTTAGGCATGAAGAATCCCTAAGGACGTGTTTTTCCGCTTTAACCCAAAATGATTATATGTATTTACGATATAAAAGAATTTGAAAAACGAAACGTCAAGTCGATTTTTTTTCTGTTCTTTTTTATGATGCGATGAACAGACATGACTTGTCCGAACTCCGAGACAACGCAGGTCGTACTGAAAACCAGTAGCCGTGGTTTACCGGGCATATGCTGACTACCTACCTTTTTCGTTAAGTAGTGCTGCAGTAGTTTTATTTATGTAATTATACTTTTATTTTAGGCTTTATTCACACTTTATTATTTGTTGTATATTACATATCAAAATAATGAATATATTTTATTTCTTTCTCTTTTTTTCTTTTTCAAATTTGAACCTTTTAAAGTCTTTACAAAGTCTTAATACTATAATACTATATAGTATACTGTACTGTATGGTTTCCTCCGTTATTTTTGCAAGCATAACTTTATTATTGTTGGTGTCACTTATGTTTGTTCTTTTCTTGAAATGTGTTTTAAAATCGTAAATGTCCGAGAGTTCGAAAGTACAGATTTACAAGGAACCGCTCCTGAGGTAATTAATGTCGTTGTTTGCATTTGCTTTTCCCGTTTACCACGATGAGACAGTTACAGATTTCTAACTGTGCTCTTTATTTTAATTCCGGATGGAAGTACATCTATTTTTATACAATCGTTCAATAATTTTTACTCAAGTTAAGATATCTTAAGGAAACAAATAACCACTAAAACAATATGTAATTGCAACCATACCGATACTTTGATGACAAAAATAAAAGGTACCAAAGAAAAAATAAAACACTTACTAAGATTACTTTGAGGGATTAATAGATAAAATCCTGTCTACTTATGTAAGCCTGTAAGATTTGGATGTATTCGGTAATAATATTGTGTATTACGAAATAAATAGGTTTGGAAGACGATAAGCGCGGACAGAAAGCGGTTTGGCTATACAGGGGATCCGTCGTGACTAAGCCTTGCGAACCCTTTTTTCCGTCTTCGCAAATCGTTGGAGATTAAGCTAGGGAGCTCACACCTTTTCACCAATATTTTTTTGCGGTTTTTAACCGTTGTTAAACTTTTGTGATACAAATATTATGGGCCAATCAATAGCTCAGTGAAATAAGCTTTTGGTTATTATTGTGATGTACTAAGAGATCTTTTTGAAATAGCCATTTAGAACGTCATCTAAATACTGTGTTTAGAGTCACGGCCGCTGATATTTGTTGGCCGCACAGAATGGGTGAGCTTGCTCGTAGGTAATATTTAAGATTTTATATGTTTCTAATATACTTTTAAAGGAAGTTAAACCAAATATAAAAAATTGGTTTGCTGTAACATACTATTATTCGTAGTAACCGTCAGTACTTCTACTTCTTACCTTATTCCGCAGAAGATAAAAGAAAAGGGAGTGTTGAAGCACGTGACGGAAAAACGAGTCGTAGAAAACATTTGTTTATCTTCCACTTTGATATTCAGTACGTGGAATGGGTTTTTGACGTGGAATGAAAAAATTGCATTGTAAACATTTAGAGAAAATCTTTTTACACGCGGCGAGGGAACGTAAAAGTTTGTTCGTTTCAAATTCAATATATTATGGCGAGCGTGCTCTCGCTCAGCCGACACCGAAACTCACTCGAGCGTTGCTCACAGAAAATTTATTGTTTTTCTAAGAAAATTTTCTTAGCGCGCCGCATCCGTCCCCGGGAAAGAGTTACGAAAACATTAATGATATTATGGCGATTATGGCTCATAATGGCTCACGTGAGCTTATTCCGATATGGAATAAAAACTATTATTACGTAAAAAAGCAGCAGTCTCTTGCTAGATAGGAATCCACTGTGCACATATTAGCAATAGTACGTTTCTTTGAGTGGTACTCATCTACCACTAGTCTTGTAATCTTTCGGGTATGAAACCCTGACAATAATCAACCGCTATAACAAGCTATAACTCACAAATGACTTTTACAAATGACGCTAGCCATTCCAGCCATGGGTAAAAACCTTACTTCGATGAAAATTAAAATAAAGGCTGGCCTCCTAATAGCTGGTATTGATTTACATGGCTCTTGATAATCATTAAGTCGAGCCCCGTAAACATTTTATGGGAAATAGAAAAGAAATTAAACTTTTAAGCCTAACAATTTAATAGTTTAGTGAAAACATTTAAGGATAGTATTACGATCTTTAAGGAATGAAATATATGTATATCCATATTGCGTTAGATAAAATCGATAAAATTGTTAATTACGAAAAGAACAATAACAGCTTAGTTACAAAATAAAGTACGTCGTTGGACACATAACATTCTGTGAAAAATCGTTAGTTCGTGCTCACGTCGTAGGAACACGTGCGCACAGGGCACTCCTGAGACTGATCCCTCCTTCTGCTTAGATTAAATTTGTTCCTATAAAAATGTGTCCTTCAGTCGATAACGTCGAAAATGTGCAGATGTCGCCGGGCAGTGTATGAAGCTCGCGATAGGGTTCGCGACGTGCCGAGCCTACTGACGGCCGGGACCGCTATCCCGATCACATTCTTGGTTGAATAGAAAAAATAAAATAGAACTGCTGAATCTTAGCTCATTCGATTGCGACGAATAATGTTATGTGATGACGTAGAACCCGGATAACAGATCTACAAATTTGGCATTAAATAACAGGTCGATGTGCCTCTTAATAAGGCAATAGAGATAGTCAACAAAATTTACCATTTTATTTTCCATGCTCACAAAATCAGGCAATCAACAGCGAAATAAGTAGACTTCGGAGTTTTGCATTAAAAAAGAATTAAGGCGAACACTCTGACAAAACTTTTATTTCACGATCAGGAACGAAAACTTGTACATTTAGCTATGAAAAATGCGAATCACTTTGGAAGCAGAGAATTGAATCAATATTTAAGACACGAAAGTTGAAATCGGAAAACTTTTTGTTTAAGATTTCAAGTCATTGGAATATTAGGATCAAGTTCAATAAACGCAAAAGTTCAAAATATGATTCATGCACAGAGAAATGAGAACCATGAATAATAACTCATAATAACAATATCATGCCAATCTTTTCCAATAACGCTTTGAGGTAAAGAGGAAAAGTCCTAGATCCTTCTGAGCCGTGGCAAATATTTGGGTTTTCGTTAAGTTTAAGTATCTACCTAGCTTTGTTTGTCGTGTTTTACTTTATTATAAAAATGCGGACTATAAACAATTTCGAGATCGAACGAGACGTAATATTTACAAATAGTCATCAACAATAAGTCTAGAAGTTTTTCGTGTGAATGTTTATGATATTTTCGAATAGAAAGAGCTGTCTTCTTAGCTTGATCCGTCTATTAGATTAGTTTGGGTTAACCCTCAACGAGGCTATTGTTTAGTTTGGCGAGGCTCAACCGGCAACAATGCCTTCGTCCTTCGATAATGCTTGCAGCCTGAACGATCAATCTTTGGGCTATTACGATGTTTTAGCGCCTTGATGTATTGTTTCAACTTCAATAAAGTTTTGATGAATTTTCTCGTGTTCTCTCCAAGCCTTTGTTAAATTGAGGCGTCGGTTATTGATGAATAATTTGACAGCTAAGTAATGTTTTTGTAATTATTTACGGTCCGAAGCTGAGAAATATTGTAACTCTAATCAAAACATTAAGATTTATGTCGTGATTAAGAATTCAATATGAATGTGTTTTTAATACTATCTTATCCGTTGAAGATATTCGAATGTTTTATATCATTGTTATATTTTTGTTTAAAAATTCCTTAGAATTCCAGTACCATTTAGCTTATCATAGTTCTGTAAGGCCTGAGCGTAATAAATATATCACGTATGTAAAAGAGGTTTGAACGTTTCTCGCTTTACGTAATGGTCGACAGAGCTTGATACACGTGCAGCGATCCTAAGAACAATAATATTTCATACATCCGCTGTGACTCGATGCTTAACGCGATAGGAAAATCATAAATTTAAGAGAAAGAACTTTCTTTATAGTCGTCTAAAAAGTTCTACTTACACTTACAAGCAAATATGTGAACACGTGAGGCAAAATGGCAAGGAATTGTAATGCCATCTTTTTTGTAGGCGCACCCCACTTTTCAAATTTTCTCTTACAATACGACGAAGTAATACGCGTTTTATTGGATCGTTTATTTTTGAAATAAGAAGAAATTGTTGTTACATGAAAATGTGTTTTGAATATGTTCTAGGTATGTGAGAATCGTTCTCATTTAAATACAGTAATATCAAGAGAGCGCTTTGATGATATATACGCCTGCAAGTCATCTTTTGTGTCTTATTGATCTCTTTCAGTCGAACACATTGAAATTGAAATTCACCGGTATGTGAGTTTCAATAACACTCGAGTGAACATCTCTGATGATAATAAGGCATTGAGATACATTGAATGAAATATTTTATTGATCTGGCTGTATTACTTTTACGTGTCTTTTTATTTTTTCATTATTTTCATTTTAGTTTAAGAATATATTCGTAATTACTAGATATTTAAAAGTTGTGGAAAATAAATATATTAATTGGATTAATATACAATGTAAGTAAAAGTATAATATATGATGTATTATTTAGACAGTAATAATATTATTATCATGTCCATAGACGACGGTGACCACTTTCCATCACGTGGATCGACTGTCTGTTTGCTAGGTTTGAATTATAAAAAAAATGTATTTTTTAATTAATAACTGGCATAAAACAGGACAATAGTCGATTTGTCTATTTCTTATGTAGAAATGTTCAAACGTTACCTTCTTTGCTTATGAAATAGAAATGACCTAAAACACATTTTAGCTTCATAGTGTTAAGTACATATATTAATTTAACTCACACACTGCCATCTGATCTCAAACTAGGTAGAGCCTGTGCTATGGTAACCAGACAACTGATAAACATACATAAATATTTTTAAATACATACTTCTATATGTAGATAACTATACACCCAGACACAAAACAATTAATCGTGCTTATCACGTAAATAAACATTTCTCCTGGATGGGAACCGACTCCACGACCTCTGGCTTAGTAGTAAGGTTCACTAACCACTAGACTAAGAGGCCAGTCAAATGTATGAGTAATGTTAAATGCAATGAAAAAGTAAAGCAATAGCTTTGGCACACACCAAAGATACCTTTTTAATTGTACATATATTTACTGTCTTTTAGTTATATATTTACACTAATATATCATGCTACGTATGTATTATTAGTAAATACCGAACTTTGTACTAACTGGTTGAACTCCTACAAGACTACCTAATACTGGAATCATTCAAACCCTGCTAATTATACCAACGAATGAATGAATGATGTGTTGCGATCAAAATGGTGAAATGTAAATTCAAACATGTCGTGCAGTGAATTTTAAAAGCGTCCGATTGCTGCGATTGCATAGAATTTTTGAATAGCTCCATTTTGTGAAATCGTATAAAGATGTAGTGGTGTCTGAATGAAAAACGATACTTGAAAATAGAGGCAAACGTCGAACGAGGTAGGTACGGGCACGGCGTACCAGCGTTCCGTTGTAGTTTGCGGTTGTGCGCCTCTGACAGATCCATGAATCGTGTGGGCGAATACACGATCGACTTTTCAATACAGAATTTGTTTAGAACAAAACAAATATTTCGCTAGGATGACAAAAAGGCGACCCGAAATATAAAAGTAAATAAAAATATTAATATTTTCATCTAGTGCAAACCAAAAGTCAATAGGTACGTATTTTAAATTGACGCGGTCATTAACATAACATACTCGTACATAAATAATAGTGTTAATAGTATTCAACCAACAGCACACTGTTTTGTTTAGAACAATGAAAACGTCGCCACGTAAAATAATATATGGTAAATATGAAATTTGAATGTGGTTTTCTGCACGATTAGCTAAGGAAATAAAATGAAAATTTAATTTTCAATTTCTCTAGCACACTGTGAATTGAAAAATTGTATATTTGTGAAACAATACGTTCGTGCCGGACGGTGGCAGCACCTTAAGCAAATTTGCTAGCGAATTGAAATGTTGAGTTTAGAATTTGAGAGCAGAAATGATTTTGCTGCTTAGTCATAAGATTAATGACATTTCATATTAAATTCATGTTTCATTATTTATCTTTATCATTTTTAAACTTTGCTCTTGGTGTATAACAATATTTTTTTAGCATCAATATATTACACAAAACACTACGTATAAGGTACCGTAAATTTGCGACATACCAAATATTCAAAGTAGGTAAGTCTTTTGCAAATCATTGAAGTGCATATTAATAAATGTTCTATCGCATTAAGGCTACGG